>ML777929.1:1087418-1100874 GCA_009831015.1 Picea engelmannii | reverse complement strand
TTTACAATCGGGAGCTTCGCTCTACCATCGACCTTTACAAAAATGGCGAAAATGCTTACATATACTCCAAATCAACAACAACAACAAAAACAAGATGCTGGATTAAAAACATTGCCTCTGCATGTCTTCTGACAGTCTGCCCATGCATACTCAGGATGATTGTACGCCTATGACAAACGCTACCTTAACTTCACATTTCCTTTGCAGGGGAGGTAGCTGAAACATTAGAGGCCAAAATGGCATGTGAAAACTTCTTTGTCTAATTGAGGACTTCGGCATGGATTCTTTGGATAATCAGTACACAGAACTCCTTTGAATAGACCGCTTACCAGACCCTCCATATCTCATATTCAATGAATGAAAGGAGGTTTCAACCATCCATTCTTTCCTTCATTTACTCCAAGTGGAAACCGGGAGCGAAATCGTATCCATTGGCATCTGGAAATCGCGATGATCCTTTCGGCGACTGGACTCAATGCTTTTGGCCCCTTTTGCTTAGCTCTTTTGTTTCCCAAATGACCACGGACCGTGACCCTTCTTTTATTTCCATAGGGGCTTTCGGCGTTCGCGAATAGGAAGGAGCTGATCCTTGCTTATTATAGTTGCGATGGGCGATGCGTCGAGATGACTCAATTGGGCACCATACTTCCTCTAAATCTGATGGTCCTAAACTCTCCCGACACTGCTATGGGCCCTAGGTCCTGAATGCTCTCGTTACTTCACGCATCGGGGATATGAGGGATCTGCTACTTGCGCTTCAAAATTGCGATGGGCGAAAAGGCGGGGAGCGTAATCACGCGCCAGGTGTCTGCTTCAAATGGATGGATGAGACTGCCCCTTGATACTTTGGGCTGGACTTTGGGCGCCATCGGCGCTTCGGGGTTCGGGGTTTTGAAATGTAGGACAACATGGAACCTTTACCCCTCGAACTCCCGATTGCTGAAACGCCGACGCGAGTGGATCTCGCGCCATGCGTCCTTTGAATGGACGGATTTTATCTTTCCCTGCACACAATATGGGCGCCATCCATTGCGTTATCTTCAACGCACCTTTCTATTCGCGATTTCCCACCAACCATTGATATGCTCATATGGATGGATCCAGACCATTGACACTATAATTTTTCCCGCTCGCTTGATTTTAAGTTTGAAAAAGACTTCTTCTGTTTGCTGCGCTTGGGCGCTCCTCGTGCAACCTGCAGACCTGGATATCTCGATGCCAAAGACAAGTAATGTTACTAACATAAGTCTTGGGAATGTCTTCCTCTTTCATATGTATCTAGTGGTAGCCCGAATGAAGATCCAGTTTAGTGAAGAATTCGGTGCCACTCAATTCATCCAGGAGGTCATCAATGACAGGAATGGGGAATTTGTCTTTGATGGTAAGATTGTTGAGGGCACAAAAGTCAGGACACATTCACCAAGAACCTTTTTTCTTCAGGACCATGACCACATGAGAAGAGTAGGGGCTCATACTAGGGTGGATAATGCCTGCATTAAGGAGTTCCTGGACCATTTTCTCAATTTCATTTTTTTGGGAAAAGGGGTGACGATACAGACAAATATTGGGAGGAAGGCTTCTGGGTACAAGGGGAATGGAATGATCATGAAAACCATGGGAAGGAGGGAGTCCTTGGCGAGTAGAAAATACCAATTGATGTTTAGAAAGGATAGCTTGGAGGTCTTGTGAGATCGAGGTTGTCTCTGTTGCTTGTATGGCATGGAGTTGGGCGATAACACCAATGACCTTTTTTGAGCAGCTTTTCTATGTGATGGGAACTAATGATCTCAGGTGAACCAATGGTGATGCTTTGGAACTTATATTGGTGGCCCTCCTGGTCGAATTGCATGGTTAAGTCTTTAAAATCCATGAGAATGGGACCCAAAGTCCTTAGCCAATCTGCACCCAACACAATGTCACAACCTCCCATGTCAATAGAAAACATATGGGATTTCAGGTGGTAGTCACCAATTTGGAGACACACATTTTCACAACTCCCTCCACATTTCATGGAACCACCATTGGAAATCATGATTTCAAAATTATTGACGGCATGGATGTAGCAATGAGTTTCTTGGGAAATGCAGCGATGAATAAAATTATGGGTGCTGCCACTATTAACTAGAATGATTACCTTCTGATGCTTGATGTAATCGATTAGCTTGAGGGTTTGGGGAGTGGAGAAGCCAGTGAGAGAATTGAGGGAAATGACCGGTTCTACTTCGGGAGGGTCTGAGGGAGGGGTTATGTCAGTGGATTCAGGTGACTCAGACACAAGGGGGGTTTCTACATCCTATTTCGAAATATCCTCGAAGATGGCCATAAAAATCTTTTGTTCTTTACACTTGTGGCCCGGGAAATATTTTTCATCACAATTATAACAAATGACTTTGAGTTGGCGTTTAGCCATTTCATCCCTGGTCAATTTTTGGATCTTTAGTGGAGTAGAGGGAGTAGTGGGATTTACTGGTTTAGGGCGAGGGATAAAGGAGGGTTTTTGGTTTTGAGAAGATACAACCTGTTGTGCTTCTTTATCTCTTTTAGTAGCCTCCACCCAACTTTGAGGCCGAGCCATGAGGACATGGGCCCGAATCTCATCCTTGAGTCTGCTGATAAAACACTCTCGGAAAAAGGCATTAGACATGCCCTCTATTCTAAAAGTCAGGCACTCAAAGGTAGCTAAAAGTCTTCCACTGTTCCTAATTGTTTCAACTTTTTCAAATGATCCAAATGGTTGGTGTCAGTGTCAAATCGTTCATAAAGATCTGCCACAAAGTGTGTCCAAGCAAGATACCCTTGACGAGAAGTTTTTCTCGATTGCCACCATTGCCACCGTTCTTGATCTAGATGGAGAACACCATACCAGAGTTTGTCCAAGTCATTTGTAATGCCGTATAAAGAGAAATAATGTTCCATTTGGGTTACCCAACCAGTGGGGCCTGAGCCATAATATTTGGTCACATCCACCCGCGAAAGGTGTAGGTCACGTTGAAAGTGATGGTTCTGAAAGTTATGGGAATGAGAGGAATGGTCACCTTCAGGATGTGGAGGTGAGAAAGAGGAAGGGTTATCTATAGGGATATGCATTTTGGTGCAAAGTGCCGAAAATTCTGATTCAAGCTGGGTGGTGAGGTCTTGTTTGATTTCCTCCATTGAGGACTGCATGGTTGTATTGATGGAGGCAACATTGGCATTGATTTGTTTCACTTCTTGTTGGGTTTTGATGATACCAGATTGCAAGGTGTTGAAGTGAGCTTCCAAGTCTTGGCTACGGGTATGGGCCATGAGGATGGGGGAATTGAAAAGGGGCGGGCGAGGTAAAGTTTTTTGCCAAAAAATGATATGGATGAATGTGATAAGGGCGAAGAGATGAATCCAATGGAATAGGTCTCAAATAATGGTGAAAAAATGCCCAGATTTTTTTTTCCACTTGCGGAGTTATACTCCAGTCTGAAGAATACTACAGAGGGGAAATTCCCAAATGATTAACCAGAAAGAAATGTGTATTTACTTGGCAACACGAATAGATTTGCACGACAATAGATCTTGTTTGTTTTAATTTGTTTATGTTTATGTCCCCAAGGGTTAGGTATTCAAGGGTTCTACAGATAAGGGTTTTCCCTATGCTATAACTCTCTGATATATGTGCGAGGTCCAACAGTAGTACTCGACCCAATATCTCAGGGCACTAACTAAGGAGGATAGACCGCACCCTTAGTCATACTACCCGACTACCCAGGTACTAGAGAGTATCTTCCCGAGTGCTGTTCTCGGTGACACTATAGCAGTCAGGCAACCGATCGGTTTATCTAAAGAGGGCTTCAGGTAATCTAGGCTGATCCATACACAGGTGCTATCTGATGTGCTACCACTCGAAGGGGTACCAACAGAGGTTACAAGGGTGGCCAATAGATGTGTGCTTAAGTATCACCTGTATTTCCTGCATGTATGAATCCCTCAACCATGGGTTTATGCATGTAACGATAGATCTCTGTGGCTTAAAGACGCCAGAATACGTGTCTACCCTGAATTTTTTTTTTAACCCACACTTTCTACCAAGGAAAGTGCTCTGATACCACTTGTAATATAACAGATATAAAATGTATGCAAAACAGAAATACAATGCTAGAAATGTCAGAATAACAACAATATAACCAGAACATTCACCACAATAGCACTTAAATGATAAGAGAATTATAACATAAATAACACTTTGAATCTGAAAGCAATGTTCATGGGCCTCTTCGAGGGGGCAACCTCCAGTTGAGCAGAACTCTATTAAAATAATATCCAAGCTAGGGTTCTCATACCCTCGACTCCTATTTATACTAAAAAGAAGCATCTAGAGGAATATCCTTCTATAAGCGAAAGCTTCTATTAGGTCGTCTTACATCCGCCTTATTCTATTTTATTGAAAGGCCTTATTAATATTGACCTTTATTACATCCGAATATATTGTTCTACCTATGTGCGGGTTAGGACCCTAACAAACACTAAGGGAAAATTGCAAAAATACACCATCATCATGCCCTTGAAAGCTTGAAAGAAATGGTCCACACTATGCATGGAGAAAAATCTCTCTACAAGCTACGAACTTGAGAATGGTTAAGAGCTCGACATATGAAGAGGGTTCATGGCGATTAGGCATGACGACAAAATGTAAGGTGGATGCGAAATGAGAATGGGATGAAGAGACAAAGTGCTCTATTTTTAAACAAAACCTTGAGTGTCATGTCGTTCGATTCATTTGGAACATATGAAAGTTGACCAAGCCACCACCCAAAGTAATCATTACAAAAAATAATTGAAGTTTCCATAATATCGTATCTTAAGATCTGGCCTCCCTAAAAATCAATATGGAATGAAATGTACAATCAATTTCCAAGTCAAAGACTTGGACATTATGATCGAAAATGATAATCACATGAAGAGTATGAAGAAGTTGTAGGTTCCCTTTTGATTCATGGAATATAGGTATGAAAGGATGGCTATGACACCACTTACAAAATAGAAAAATTAATACCCAAAAATCACCTGTACATTATCATAAAATATGAATGTTTGAAAATAGATGAATGTTCAGATCATACATGAATATCCAGATTGACCATATGAAGAAGATTAGCTAGTCTAACTTATTAAATATATATGCCAACTAGGTATTTTGAACTCGTAAATTTGGAAGTTTAGCCATCTTTTAGATCAAAATATCATGGGATTCAAGTAGCTATACTTGGGTTTTGGTTACCTTAGGCATTGTAAATTAAAATACTTCATACAATACTCCATCCAACACCTCATCCAACATTGGGATTGAAAATTATACAACAACAAGCATGTATTTGCTAAGATCATCAGTGTTATAATACTCCAGACCGTCAAGGTGGATGATAGGGTGGCTGCAACTGAAGTATCCATCCTGGTTGCTTTCATTGAAATGTAACTGTAATGGATAATTCTTGAGCAAAGATGTGTTATTTGCTAGCCGAGTTCCAATCTCTGTAGTAGAAAAGGAAGTTCATAGCTGGACATAACATAATTGTTGAGTTATGAACATCCCCCCCTCTCTTGGATAATCAAGCTACACAATTGCTTTGACCAGTTCTCCCTTTTACTGGTCATGAGCAGAGACTTATAAAACAAAATTGTGATGTAGTACCAAACTTGTCATCTACACATAAACAAATAAATCATGATATTACTAAAATAGTATATAGTTGATCATCTTTCATCATCATGATATGCAATTATCAACAATTGATGATATATTCAACTTGATAAATTTTGTAAAAAGTGGTTTCATGGTATATATATTCATGGCAGAAATCATATAGTATTTTCACATAGACTTGCTAAACAAATGAACAAATTTTAGCTCAGGAAACCCCTTCCCTCCTAAGCATAGTAACATTTTCTCAATCAATCATATGGGAAACTGATCAATTCTTCCAATATCCTGAGATTTATAGCTTCCGCGTGTATAGGTAAATTTCACATGTTAGCCTAGCAAAATGGTTAAGAGCATGGCCCCACTTGTAAGACAAGTCATCTTACATATAGTTAAGAATAATTAGACAATAGGGTCTTAATATCATATTCAAGTTATTCCCCAATGGCAAGTTAATGGAGTTCATTTACCTTTGCTTAACTGTGCATACTTCTTTTCAGTCATTCCTACAAGTATTGCCATACATCAGGACAAGTTTAAAATCAAAGACTTGTTATTTTTATTTATCAATTTTCAATTATCATCCTCTCTAGGTAGAATTCCCCGTTGCCAGCAAGCTTGTTCAGTACTCTGACGGGTTTACCTAGTCATACCATAGGATGGTACCCACTACCAACAATCATGTTCAACACTCCGACGATTTAGCCTCTTACAACCTTTTTACAACAAAGACTGGTCCTTACTACCATCTTTAAGATTTGTGTATTAATGTCGCTTTTGCAACAAGATGGGGAGGCAGATCTAAAAACCTTTTTACGAACTGGG
Source organism: Picea engelmannii (assembly GCA_009831015.1). Taxonomy (NCBI): domain Eukaryota; kingdom Viridiplantae; phylum Streptophyta; class Pinopsida; order Pinales; family Pinaceae; genus Picea; species Picea engelmannii. The sequence continues at coordinate 1,094,381 of ML777929.1, read as the reverse complement.
ATGGTATTTGAGTCGAAGGATGATTTATTTCTTTTTATTTTATATATATTACTTTTATAAATTGTCCTGATGTAAGGGATACCAAATTGGCATGCACAACAACCACACAGGACCCAAACTATTGTGATGGAATAACTTTAACAAGAGATAGAGTTTTAAATTTTACCTTGTGGGATATGCGAATTATCTTAATATTGTTCTCAAATAATGATTTAATATAACTAAAAAAAAAAAATCTATCTCTTCCCCTATAACAAGACATCATTATGAAACATTTTTTCACTTTTACATGATAATTAATCATGGTTTGGATATAGGAAACCAAAACATATAATTACTACTAACTAGCACAAAACAAACACATGATTGCACTGCATTGACAACCCATCTAAGAGTAACATGGCATAAACATATCATGTGAATGTGAAAAGTCCATAACTATCATAGAAAGAGTTTAGAATGTGACTAAATTCTATTTAATATGAAACTAAACAAGACCATACTGAAGCATCTCAATCACCAATAAATCCAAAATCTCTCTGCAAAAGTTCTATGAAACAAAACTATCAAGATATAATTTTACAGAGTTGTTTTGATGTTGCAGGAAGGAAAAGTAATCATTAGTAAGAATGGCCACAAGTGTTCACCTTTTTGTTCTTTATCAATTTGTTCTTAGACTCTTCCTTTTCTTGAGATTGTCAACGTTGCAAAATTCCATGATATTGATTTTCATTGACATAAACAGGCTCCTCAATTGCTTTTGATGGAAATGGAAGACCAACATGTGGAACCCCTAGCATATGGGGACAAATCTGGAAAATGTCTATTATTCATGTTGTCACTGAAAAAGATAGCTAATAAATAGTTAATCAATTTCTCAGTATATAAGTTGAAGTGGCACTAGCACTGGATAAAACTACTTTCATATTATAGTCAAATACTACATGTTTCTTATGCACAAAGGAGTTCAGTTTAGGAAAACTTTAATGTAAAACCTCACTCTTTTCTCTCCCTCCCATCACAAAAAAGTAGTTATTCGACATATAAATATTACCACAACTTGTGGACCATATGCTACAACAATGCCTCCAAAGTAGGGATCTGGATAAGAATATGCAGCTCACACATGACATAAAAAATAACCACCATTCAAAGAAAATTAATCTCCTTCGGACTGAAGGACTAAACAATTGGATGCTAGAATAATCAACTTTGTTATACTATTTGCATCCATCCTAATATCTAATAAGGGAAAGGAAATAAAACCTAACCTACAACAATCTCCACTTTCTCCTATTTCATATACAATTTTCTTTTAACAATAGATATTTCAGAGTGGTTAGTTGATGCATTACTAATAGGTTACTTCATCCGAACTTAGCAAGATGGAATTAAATATATATTTCCCATGATGGGAAGGAAGTTGGAACCACAACATTGCTTTTCCTAGTTTGAGTTGACTGTGTGGCACCACAAATTCAGGAGCAAACAAAGTCATAGAAGGTGGTGGTATCATGCTAGGTGGCAGATCCTCCTACTGCACATGATCAGCCTGAGGTTGCTGCTCATCTGGAGCACTGCCATCAATGCCTGAAACTAAAGAAAGCCAATTTTAAAAGAGAAGAATTTCAAAGGGAACATTTTCATATTAAACAATAGTAGCAATGAAGAACAACCTAAACAAAGACAACAAGAATTCAGATACTCAGAATAGTAGTGATCTCAGTTATAAGAATTAACAGGAACATTGAGAACAAAAGAAAACAAACGTAGCTAAGTAGAAATCAGAGTCAAACAAATTATTGAATTCTTTTGTTACAAACAACATTGACAATATCATTAACCACCATTGATAACAACATTGACAATATCATTAACCACCATTGATAACAACATTGACAATATCATTAACAATACCTTTGCATTAGCGCAGTTGAACCCTCCAATCTCCCCACGCTCATCATCATACTTCCTGGAGTCATTCTCTACATCCTCCAATAGGAGTTAAACTTGGGCCAACATCAAATAGTTGGGCTCATTGTCAGAAGTATGAGTCCCCAATATCATTTTCTGAATGGAATAATCTTTTCCATGGGGCTCTTCGCAGTCTGGAAGCCATTGGACAATGAGTGAAGGCCATTCGAGGGAGTGAATTATCACCAGATCGTAGAGAAACAATGTGTTTTTATTCCAGATTTTTTACTCTTCATTCACCTGGTTCTCCTCCATTTCGCCATGGAATTCTTCTTCATCCTTTGCCATGGATGAAAGCTCCTAACTGGTGTTTTCCCACCAAAGGGGTTTTGCTCCGGATAACTGGATTTGGTGAGGCTTTGGCTCAGAGTTTAATGCGTTTAAGTTTTTGGGGGTTTCTCTGAGGGTGTTCATAGAGTGAAAGACGCCTAGTTTCAAGTCCCATGAATTTGAATTTGAATTTGAATTTTGGGTTACAAGTGGGGTTTTTTTGGTTTGTTTCTTTTCACTATGGCTCAAAGGGTAATTGCTTCATTGGGTTTGATGGTTTGGTAGGGTATTGTTATTTTATTTTTAAATGGTCAAATATTATTAGAGGCATGGTTTTGTTTTATGGAGAAGCATATTTATAAAAGTGTAGTGCATGTGGTTAGGGTTAAGTGTAATTTTTCAATGAATTTGGTGTAGAGTTGTGATATGTTAGTTGTTTTAATTTTTATTTTTAAAGGGGCATGAAGTGAAACACAACGTTTTTCAATTTCTTTGATTTTGAATTTGAATTTCAGTTTTCTTTTTCTTTTTCACTATTGTTCAAAGGATAGGAGAAGTATTCTTAGACCTTAGTGGGTTGGTAAAGCAAAGGTATTATTATTTTCTCCATCAATGTTCAAATCACTTTAGAGGCATGGTCTCCCCATGTGGGAAAGCACATTTATATAAGTGTGTTTCTTGTGGTTAGGTTCAAGTGTAAGCCTTCGACGGATTTGGTAGAATAGGTTCCCCAGTTGTGACAACTTATGAAAAAATTGATTTCAAAATCCCACTTATTCATGTTGATTAAAGGAATATATGAAAAAATTGATGGGGTAAGAGGTATGGTAGTGGTCCACCCTAAGTTTCAAGGTTCAATCTAACAACATGTTTCCACGTAAGCCCTTAAAATTGGTGTCAACATGGAGCTAAGAATGTGGGATATACACACTATTCAAAAAACATGTGAAACAAAGAAGTGTGGCCATCTTCTATGTTTCCCTGTGAGGTGTCATTAATAGCATATTTCAGTCCCCTCCCCTATCCATACTAGCACAATGTTAATGGTGAGTAATTATGCATGAAGGAGTGGGTTTTGGCACCATTGTAAGGCATTGTGGTAGTGCAATGAATATGAGGGAACATTACGCCTTGCCCTCTTCTCAAGAATTCCTTTGCCAATACAAGTGCAATAAAGATCATGTTTTCTCTCAATGGATCCTTTTCCATCACAATGTGACTCAATTTGGGGGACTTAATGTTGAATGTGGAGTTGAGTGTTGTCAATTTGGGGTTTTAAGTGTTTTTTTAATATTATTTCTACTAATGCTCGAAGGATAGGGTAAGTATCGATGGAGCTTAGTGTATCTATAAAGCAAGGTAATTGCTATTTTATATGTCAATGTTTAAATCACCTTAAGGCATGATATCTCTAGAGCACATATGCTCAAATATATCCCTTGTCCCCTCTTAAGGTTTTTATCCTCCCTTTTGTAGCACACAATGATCATGGTGATGACAATGGAAATGATGATGATGATGAGGAGGACGATGACAATGAGGATGATGAGGATGATGATGATGATGATGATGATGACGACGACGATGACAATGATGACGACGACGATGATGATGATGAGGAGGACGATGATGACAATGGTGATTATGGTGCTGACATGATGACGACGACAATGATGAGGACGATGATGATGATGACGACGATGATGATGATGATGATGATGATGATGACGATGATGATCATGACGATGATGATCATAACAATGATGAAAATGATGACAATGACAATGATGATGATGATGATGATGATGATGACAATGGTGTTGGTGCAAGTTTGATCAAACCAGGGTCCTTCTCAAGTTACCAAAAAAAGGTACCGAGTAGTCTAGATTGCTGGCATTTTCATCTCCTCCAAATAGAAGAAGTCTCACGCGAAGCGCTGCTGAGACAAATAGATAGGGAAGGGAAAGGAAAGGACTTAGGAGGATTCATAGAACCTTCAAGATTCATCCTGATCTTGTGCAAGACATCCAACTATAGAACATATCTAAACTCATATGTGCAAGAATTGGAACTACTTATGTTGCAAACAAGCATTTAAACACAAAAACATCATGTGGAACTTATAAACCATAAAATAGTACTATAATGCATACGTAAAACATAGAAAGACACATCATATTTTGAAAATTTAGATCCCTCATCATATTATCTTCATATCTTTCTTCATTTACAACTCCGAGACACACAGTAGCGCTCTGCTACAAACTATTGGATTTGGACTTAGGTCGTATAGCTCTAACTCTCAAAATGGTGTACAGATTACATTACAGAGTTAGAACTTTGACTTCTCAACAATATATAAGAACTATGATCAGAACCTTACATTTGAGATACTAGCTAACCAAATCAACAACAACAACAATACCAACAAAACCAACAACCCTTTTACAATCATATTCATCCCTATATATAAGCTAAGTTGTGTCTTCTGTCTTGGCTTGCACGCTTTCTTGTTCTGTTGCAACCGCTTTTGCTTTGCTGGTGTTGCGCTGTCCTTTTCGCAATTGATTTATGTTGATTTTTCTTGCTCTACCTTCCAGCTTCTTCTGAAGCTTTTGCAAATCGTACTAGGCCAAAACTTACGCAATTCCTTATCCCAAAAATGAAGGGCCCAACAGGATCCAACCATAATCCTTGACTCGCCCTTGAGTCAAGTACTCAGCTCTTTCTCAACTTCCAGGAGCAACTGTTGTTTTCCCTTGTCCTCCTTTTCTTCTTTATTTTTCTCTTATGCTTGCGTTTTCTCTTCTTTTGCCTCTTCAAATGAAGGGCCTAACTCTCGGACCAACTCCAAGGCTCGCTTCCTCACTCCTTGAAATCTTCCAACTTTATTCTGCCACTTCCTGGCAAGGAGTGATGCCTATGCTAGAAACTATTGGGTCGCCTCTGTAATACATCCCTTTGGCTTGGATGTGACCAACGAGTTCCACTCAGAATCTTCTGTTGCATCAAATTGATGCATCTACATGTACACAATCTGAATGATAGGCCTAAAGTCACACAACTCCTTCTTTGCTATAGATTTCACCTCAAAGAGGAAGTTTAGTTCATTATCCGCCTACTGGATCTGATCGAACTTCTGTTGTTGCTCCAATCGATCCATCGTGGACAAAAATTCTCCATTCAACACCTGGATTCTGGTGCACACATCCTCTAAGGTTTGGTTGCGTCTAGCGATGATGCCCATCCAGTCGCTGACTTCTCTGAAAATCCTTCTGCATTCAACTATGCGCTTATGTAATGCTGCTCGAACATTGTTGCCTTCTTGCACTACCTTTTCCATCTGCTCCTGTAGCTTCCGAGGTTGCTTCTCTACTTCTTGCTGAGTCTGCCACAACTGCACTTCTAGATGATCAACACGAAAGGCCAGTTGTGACCATGGTTCTTGGAGAAAATCAATATGATGCTCTGGCTCTCATGCATCCTTGTCTTCGGGCAGTTGGGGTGCGACCTCCGAATTTCCGTCCAGGCTTCAACAAGTCTTTCCTGCACTCTTTCCAGTCCATGCTCGACCTAGATATCTGCATGTGATTCTTGTATCTTGCATGGTTGAACAAGGAGTGCTTCCTCCCTTGCATGCTTGGCAGACCTCTCGGCATGCTGGAGCCTTTTCTCTAGTTGATCAATGGATGCTCTGATCATTCCGACCAAGTGTGTCGCTGGCCACTGTGCAAGGTCAACGGATGAAGGGGTTGCATCTCTAGGTGCTCAAGTATGTAGTGGAAGTCCACTGGCCATTGAATGCTTTGAGCGGGTCTCTACTTCCTCCTCTGTTGATGATCCTGGCGCAAGCCTCAACCTTAGCACTGAGGGAAAGAGTTTCATAACCTCTGTTTTGGCCAGGCAGAGTTGCAACAACTCTGCGCACTGCTGAGGGTTCTGGAGAACCATCTCCATCTATTCCTGCGTGGATGTAGCGCTCTGCCCTAAAGTTGACTCGGGTTCCTTTTGAACCTTTGGTATCTCCTCCCCTTTACTTATGTCAGCTCCTTGCGTTGTGCTTCCTTGGCCACCCTAAACCTTGGTCGTTTAGGGGATGTGATGGGTGTCCTTTTTCGGCACAAAAGACACAATCTGCTAGTCTTGAGTGTCTATGTAATATCTCCAAGGATGAGCCCCAGTTGTATTATGAATTGTAGGCTGGTGAGCCAAGCAATTATAAGTTTGTAGGATTATGTGTTAGTAGGTCGGAGAGCCTAGGTGTTAAAGGCTAGGAGCCTGTTTTGTACATGTAAATATTCATATTATTAATAAAAGCGTTGCTGTGTGTAGACCGACCAAGATAAAAGAGAATGGGGGACTAAGCTCCACTAAGACAGGGATGTTACAAATTGGTATCATAGCCAAGGTTCAAGCACTGAGCCTGGATGGGATGGATAAGTGGTCATTGGAACCAAGGTTTCAGGTGGAAATTGTGTCAAGAGGAACCAATTTGGAACCTCAGAACATTCCTGAGTGCCAAGAGGTTACCATGGCCATGTTACGAAGCTCAGGAGGTGTAATAAGTTTAAGAAATGGCCACAGAGAAAGAAATCACAACATTTGTGTTGTTGGGGCCGTAGGATCTGTTCGGGAGAAGGGGAATCCTTCACGACTGTCAGATATGGAGAAAGTGCAGGAGGGTTAATCTGGAAGCCCTTTGGACTTCACGACTTTTGT
>ML777929.1:1061748-1087368 GCA_009831015.1 Picea engelmannii | reverse complement strand
GAACCTTACATTTGAGATACTAGCTAACCAAATCAACAACAACAACAATACCAACAAAACCAACAACCCTTTTACAATCATATTCATCCCTATATATAAGCTAAGTTGTGTCTTCTGTCTTGGCTTGCACGCTTTCTTGTTCTATTGCAACCGCTTTTGCTTTGCTGGTGTCGCGCTGTCCTTTTCGCAATTGATTTATGTTGCTTTTTCTTGCTCTACCTTCCAGCTTCTTCTGAAGCTTTTGCAAATCGTACTAGGCCAAAACTTACGCAATTCCTTATCCCAAAAATGAAGGGCCCAACAGGATCCAACCATAATCCTTGACTCGCCCTTGAGTCAAGTACTCATCTCTTTCTCAGCTTCCAGGAGCAACTGTTGTTTTCCCTTGTCCTCCTTTTCCTCTTTATTTTTCTCTTATGCTTGCGTTTTCTCTTCTTTTGCCTCTACAAATGAAGGGCCTAACTCTCGGACCAACTCCAAGGCTCGCTTCCTCACTCCTTGAAATCTTCCAACTTTATTCTGCCACTTCCTGACAAGGAGTGATGCCTATGCTAGAAACTATTGGGTCGCCTCTGTAATACATCCCTTTGGCTTGGATGTGACCAACGAGTTCCACTCAGAATATTCTGTTGCATCAAATTGATGCATCTACATGTACACAATCTGAATGATAGGCCTAAAGTCACACAACTCCTTCTTTGCTATAGATTTCACCTCAAAGAGGAAGTTTAGTTCATTATCCACCTACTGGATCTGATCGAACTTCTGTTGTTGCTCCAATCGATCCATCATGGACAAAAATTCTCCATTCAACACCTGGATTCTGGTGCACACATCCTCTAAGGTTTGGTTGCGTCTAGCGATGATGCCCATCCAGTCGCTAACTTCTCTGAAAATCCTTCTGCATTCAACTATGCGCTTATGTAATGCTGCTCAGACATTGTTGCCTTCTTGCACTACCTTTTCCATCTGCTCCTGTAGCTTCCGAGGTTGCTTCTCTACTTCTTGCTGAGTCTGCCACAACTGCACTTCTAGATGATCAACACGAAAGGCCAGTTGTGACCATGCTTCTTGGAGAAAATCAATATGATGCTCTGGCTCTCATGCATCCTTGTCTTCGGGCAGTTGGGGTGCGACCTCCAAATTTCCGTCCAGGCTTCAACAAGTCTTTCCTGCACTCTTTCCAGTCCATGCTCGACCTAGATCTCTGCATGTGATTCTTGTATCTTGCATGGTTGAACAAGGAGTGCTTCCTCCCTTGCATGCTTGGCAGACCTCTCGGCCTGCTGGATCCTTTTCTCTAGTTGATCAATGGATGCTCTGATCATTCCGACCAAGTGTGTCGCTGGCCACTGTGCAAGGTCAACGGATGAAGGGGTTGCATCTCTAGGTGCTCAAGTATGTAGTGGAAGTCCACTGGCCATTGAATGCTTTGAGCGGGTCTCTACTTCCTCCTCTGTTGATGATCCTGGCGCAAGCCTCAACCTTAGCACTGAGGGAAAGAGTTTCATAACCTCTGTTTTGGCCAGGCAGAGTTGCAACAACTCTGCGCACTGCTGAGGGTTCTGGAGAACCATCTCCATCTATTCCTGCGTGGATGTAGCGCTCTGCCCTAAAGTTGACTCGGGTTCCTTTTGAACCTTTGGTATCTCCTCCCCTTTACTTATGTCAGCTCCTTGCGTTGTGCTTCCTTGGCCACCCTAAACCTTGGTCGTTTAGGGGATGTGATGGGTGTCCTTTTTCGGCACAAAAGACACAATCTGCTAGTCTTGAGTGTCTATGTAATATCTCCAAGGATGAGCCCCAGTTGTATTATGAATTGTAGGCTGGTGAGCCAAGCAATTATAAGTTTGTAGGATTATGTGTTAGTAGGTCGGAGAGCCTAGGTGTTAAAGGCTAGGAGCCTGTTTTGTACATGTAAATATTCATATTATTAATAAAAGCGTTGCTGTGTGTAGACCGACCAAGATAAAAGAGAATGGGGGACTAAGCTCCACTAAGACAGGGATGTTACAAATTGGTATCATAGCCAAGGTTCAAGCACTGAGCCTGGATGGGATGGATAAGTGGTCATTGGAACCAAGGTTTCAGGTGGAAATTGTGTCAAGAGGAACCAATTTGGAACCTCAGAACATTCCTGAGTGCCAAGAGGTTACCATGGCCATGTTACGAAGCTCAGGAGGTGTAATAAGTTTAAGAAATGGCCACAGAGAAAGAAATCACAACATTTGTGTTGTTGGGGCCGTAGGATCTGTTCGGGAGAAGGGGAATCCTTCACGACTGTCAGATATGGAGAAAGTGCAGGAGGGTTAATCTGGAAGCCCTTTGGACTTCACGACTTTTGTGAAGTTAGGTGAAAAAATAAGAGAAGGGTCAAAGCCCGAAGTCCGAAGTCCCAGAGGATATCTACACCGTAGATCTGGGGAGAAGCCTTACCATTGGAACAAGCTAATTTAAAAGGGGAAAACGCAGTGGTGAAGGGCGAAGMTTTGAATTCTGGAGTTAAAATGAACTATCCATCAAGAGGGACACGTGTCAACATATTGGCTTGTTCGAGATTTTGGCGTTGGAGAGAATTAGTGTGTGCGGAGGCGAGAAATCCCAAAGCATGAAGCTCTGAAGCTCCGAAGAGCTGAAGTAGTGAGTCATGATGACATCACCTAGATTTGACGTGGATCTCTCCTATGCCTACCATGTTCCCCCACTTGGAATGTCAACAACTGTACTATGTGGACCCAGAGGGTAAAGAAGTCCGAAAATTCAGAATTCAGGAGATTGGAAGGAAGTCGACGTAAAAAATTTTGAAGCCCGAAATTCTGGAGTAATGTGGCATGATGATGTCATCAGGAATGACGTGGACCCATGGGATGTGTGCCACATGTCAGTGGGTTTCAGACCCACCAAATATTTAAATGTCATTTGGAACATGACATGTGTCACCTATCAGAGTAGGCCACATGTCTGTTTCTAATGTTTCACCATGTGGACCTCCTCTTGAGTATGGGTGGTGGGGCCCTAATGGTCACGGTAGAACATGGCACCAATTGCCACATTCAGGAGAGAGGAATCTTTGGAAGAGTTTTTCTATGTTATGCAGTGGAGAGACCCCCCACCGTTAAAAGAAAAAAGGTAAGGGGGGGGGTGCAGAATCGATTACGATCCGCTGATATAAGCGTTGATGATCACGGTCGATGAGACTTGTGTAAATATTAACCACTATATGGAAATAGTCATATCCTCCTGCTGAGGGTTATATTGCATCTTAGCCATTGGTTTCTCATGAACAATGGACCGTATATCCACTCCCCACACTTCGCGAGTTCACCTATTCAGCACTCCAGGGAGTTACAATGACTTGGGTTAGGAACTTCTGAAGCCCGGAGGTCCGAAGTCCTGAATAAACACCTATAGATCTAGTGATTGGCCACAACTTGTGGTCACATGGGTTGAGGGATAAGAGAAAGGGGTTAGTGCCCGAAAAGTTATTGCAGAACAGAGAAAAACTCAGAAAGAAAAGACCTGCAGGGATTCTTGATTGATCGAGAACCACATAAAATGGAATCTGAAAGTTTTCTTTGAATGAGTTTGGTTTATGAATACTGTGGAATTTGTTAAGGACTAATGACCTAAAAAATTTCAGTTGACTGCATGCTGTGTTTGCAGAGTCAACGATTTTCAAAACTGAACCAAATTGCTGTAGAGTGTAGAGAAATGAAGAAGGCACATAATGCCTTTAGTTCAAAGAATGAAGCTAAAGGAATGGATGTCCATTTGGGAGTTGAAGGGTCAAACTCCAATGTGCATGGATAATATATAAATAAGGAAGGAAACATGATGAAAATCATTGAAATATTGTAGAAACATGTCCAGACTCACCGAGTAGATAACATAAAGCTCATGAAAGTGAGGGATCAATAGGGAGAATTCAACATAAATTTGATACAGAGCCTGAAAATGATAGAAAAGAAATTGGATAAGGAGAGTGACTCCAATAAATTAGGAAGTCATAGGTCCCCTGATGAGAAGAGAAAATCAAGGAGTGTTGGTAGACACCATCATCACTCCCAAGGGCACTCCAAGAGGAGGGCACACAGTATTTCAAGCCCATCTCCTACCATAAATCATAGGAGATCTGGAGTGGATGAACTGAAGGGTGAAATGAACAAGATTAAACCTCCTACGTTTGATGGATAACACCAAAAGGAGGAAGATGCTGAGACATGGCTGCTTGGCATGAGGAAATATTTCCAACTACAGAATTATTCCTCTCATGATGAAGGAAGAATTGAAATGTATCAACTGAAAGGAAAGGAATCCATGTAGTGGGATCAACTTGTGCAGGTGCAACACATTAAAGAGAAAAATATTACTTGGAAGGAATTCAAGAAGTATTTCGAAAATAAATACTTGACTAAGAGATACTATGACATAAAGATGAAAGATTTCTTTGAACTCAAGTTGGGTAGCATGACCATTGATGAATATGAGAGAAGGTTTTTGGAATTGCTGAAGTATGTCCCTTTCATCAAAGATGAGACTGTCAAAATTCAAAGGTATCTGAGTGGATTACCATCTCCCATCAGTGACAAGATCCATTATGATGATCCTAAAACTATGGAAGAAACTATAAGGAGAGAAAAATGATTATATGAGCAACAAAGAGAAAATCCCACTTTTCGAAAGGCTTGGGAAGACAAGAAGAGATTCAAGATGGATCGGAGGAAGAAGGGATCTAAGCCATCCTTTTTTAGAAATAGCCCTCAAGGAAAACCAGGTTTTAGAGAGCCCAGGAAGGCTAAAGTAGGTGGGAAAATACCAAGACAACCACCTATGGAAGGTTGGGGTTGTAAAGGAAATCATAGGTACATAGATTGCCCCCACAAAAATGACAAAGTAAGAGATGTCCACAATGTTAAACAAGCAGAAAAAGTGGAGGACATGGGCAGTATAATACCAAGGATCTATGCAGCCCTGGTCAACAAGCAAGATGAGTTTCAATCACACATGATTGAAGTTTAAGGTATGATCAATAACCATTCCTTTACTATTTTAATTGATTCAAAGGCTATTCATAGTTATATATATCCTAGGATGGTAGAGGGTTTGCATTTTCCAAAAATAAAGCATGGAAAATATTGGTTAGTGCAGCTGGTTATAGGAGCTAAGAGAAAGGTTGTTGAGTTGGTTAATTCCTGTCTAGTGGACATGAATGGACTGTGCACAAGGGATGAATTGAACATCTTACCTTTAGGTTTGTATGACTGTCTAATTGGGATGGATTGGTTGGACCAACACCATGCCATATTAGACTATCATAACAAGGCATTCACTTTTCTGGATGAGGAAGGAAATTAGAGAACATTCCAAGGAATTCCCAGAGAAGTTGCTATCAGAGAAATCTCAACAATGCAGTTGAAGAAGTGCTACAGGAAAGGCTGCCAAATATTTGCAGCTCATATGGATGAAGCACCTAAGGATAAGGTGTAAAATATTGAAGACCATGTAGTATTAAAATATTTTGAAGATGTATTCCAAGAGGTACTCGGACTACCCCCGAAGAGAGATATTGATTTCTCTATAAACCTGATTCCTGGAGTAGCTCCAGTGTCAAAAACTCCTTACAGAATGAGTACACCAGAACTCAAAGAACTGCAATTGCAGCTTGAAGAAAGTTGGAAGAAGGGGTATATACGCCCAAGTGTGTCACCTTAGGGTTCCCCAGTCTTGTTCGTGAAGAATAATGATGGGACATTGAGATTGTGCATCAATTTCAGACAATTGTCAACAAAGTGACTATTAAGAACAAGTATCCTTTGCCAAGGATCAATGATCTCTTTGATCAGTCAAAGGATGACAAGATATTTTCAAAAATGGATCTCAGGTCAGGGTACCACCAGTTAAGGATAAAGGATGAAGACATCAAAGAGACCACCTTCAAAACAAGGTAAGGTCATTATGAATTCGCAGTGGTGCCATTTGGGTTATCAAATGCACCCGCTGTTTTCATGTGCCTAATGAATGGTGTATTAAGAGAATATCTAGACAAGTTTGTCATAGTATTTTTGGATGAAATCCTGGTGTATTCCAAGTCAGAGGAAGAACATTAACATCATATGAGAATGGTGTTGCAAGTGCTAAGATAGCACCAACTCTATGCCAAATTGAGAAAGCACTTATTCTATCAAAAGTAGATCCATTATTTGGGACATATCATTTCAAAAGATGGGATAGCCGTGGATCCTGAGAATATAGAAGCCATTAGAGAATGCTCAGCACCAAAGAATGTGACAAAATTCATATCCTTTATGGGTCTAGCTGGCTATTACATAAGGTTCATTGCAGGGTTCTCAAGGATAGCTCACCCCATCACTTCCTTGCAAAGGAAGGAGAAAAAATTTCAATGGACAAAAGAATGTGAAAGAAGCTTCCAACAATTGAAGCAACTGTTAACCAATGCTCAAATCCTGACGATTGTACATCCAAATGAAGATTTTGTAGTGTGTACATATGCATGCAAAGAAGGATTGGGAGGATTCCTCAGCCAGAATGGGTTTGTAATATGTTATGAGTCCAGAAAATTGAAAGAGCATGAAAAGAACTATGCAACTCATGATTTGGAGTTGGTGGCCATTGTACACACTCTAAATAAATGGAGACATTACCTCATGAGAAAGAGGTTTGAACTAAGGACATACCATAATGGTCTGAAGTATTTGTTTGATCAACCAACCTTAAATGCTAGGCAAAGTAGATGGTTGGAATTCCTTTGTGAGTATGACTTTGATATCAAGCATATCAAAGGAAAGGAGAATAAAGTGGCTGATGCACTCAACAGAAGAGTGCATGAACTACATGCTATGACCATTAGCATGTATCAAATTTATATTAAAGGCATAATTTTAGAAGCTACAAATGCATGGAATTGGTGACAAATCTACAACAAGGTAAGATTATAAATTGGAAAGTGGAAGATTATAAGGCAGAATGAGTGTTTCATGGAATTGGTGACAAAACTACAACAAGGTATGATGCTATAGAAAGTGGAAGATTATAAATTGGAAGCTGATGGAACACTCCTGTACACAAACATAATTTATGTACCTAATTTCTAGGAATTGAGAATAATGATATTGAAAGAAATTCATAATGTGCCTTATGTTGGGCACCTTGGATATCATAAAACAGTGGCAGTAGTCAAGAGCCATTACTTTTGGCCAAGTATGAAGAAGGAAATTGCAGAATACAACGCCATATGTATGGAGTGTCAGAAGGTCAAGGATGAGCATAGGCACTCAGCTGGGTTTCTACAACCATTGCCCATTCCTGAGTGGAAGTGGGAAGTGGTGACAATGGATTTCATCACAGGATTACCCAGAACAAATAAGCAACATGATTCCATCATGGTGGTGGTGGATAAGCTTATGGAAGCTGCCCATTTTATCCCATTGAAGACTACTCACAAGGCAGCTAATGTTGCTGATATCAATATGAGGGAAGTAGCACAATTGCACGGTATTCCCAAGACAATTGTGTCTAACAGAGACCCGAAATTTACCTCAAAGTTATGGAAGGGGTTATTCAAAGGGTTCATAACAAATCTGAACTTCAACACTGCTTATAATATTGAGTCTGATGGGAAGACAGAAAGGGTGAACCAAGTGATAGAAGATATGCTAAGGATGTATGTGATGGACAAACCATCTAAATGGGAAGACTACCTACACTTGGTAGAATTTGCCTACAACAATGGGTATCAAGCATGACTGAAGATGAACCCATTTGAAGAACTTTATGGAAGAAAGTGCAACACACCAATAAGCTGGAAAAACCCAGCTGATAGAGAAATAGTTGGGCCAAAGTTGCTCAAGGAAATGGAAGAGAAAATGATGAAGATTACGTAGAATATGAAGGCTTCCCAAGACAGGCAGAAAATTTATGCTGATAAGAATAGGACCCATGGGGATTTTAAAGTGGGTGATCATGTTTTCTTGAAAGTGAAAGCCAATAGAAGTTCCCTGAAGCTAGGAAACTGTTCCAAGTTGGTAGCCAGATATTGTGGGCCATTTGAAATCCTAGAAAGGATTGGACCAGTTGCATATATGCTTGCATTGCCTGCATCCATGAATGTACATAATGTGTTTCATGTTTCATTGCTTAAGAACTATATACATGATACTAATCATGTTATTGATTAGAATGTGATTCAAGTGGAGCAAGAAGACGTCTTGCAAGTGCATCCGATGCACATATTGGACCAGAAGAGAAAATAACTTCGAAATCGAGCCATAGGGCTTGTAAAGGTCCAGTGGACCTGGTATGGTCCTGAGGATGCGACATGGGAGCATGAGGATGCTATGAAGGATGAATACCTGCATCTTTTTGAAGATTTTGAAAATATTGTTGATGCTTTGTAAATAAGTTGCACTGAGGACAATGCAAAAATAAGGGGAGGGGATTGTAATATCTCCAAGGATGAGCCCCAGTTGTATTATGAATTGTAAACATGTTTTGTAGGCTGGTGAGCCGAGCAATTATAAGCTGGTGGGATTATGTGTTAGTAGGCCAGAGAGCCTAGGTGTTAAAGACCAGGAGCCTATTTTGTACATGTAAATATTCATATTATTAATATAAAAACATCATTGCGTGTAGACCGACCACGATAAAAGAGAATGGGGGACTAAGATCCACTAGTTTGGGTAAGGGAGAGGGGGATGAGAGGTTGGAAATAGGGGTTAAGACTAAGGGTTTAAGTCCAATAGAATAATAATTTATTATTATTCCAAAAACTGTCTAGAAGGATATGTTTTTATCCTAAATTCCTTGGGGGAGAACACGTGACTTCCAAAGGGAAGGAACGTGCTTCATGAGCGACAGGTGTCGGCTCAGACACATGCAATATTAAGGGGGAAATTATTGCTGGGTGGGAGGATGCACACACTCACTCAGGAAGGGAGATTCACACATAGAGTTTTGTCTCTCGCGCTCTCATCATCTTGGATATGTTATACCAGTCTGCCCCATCTCTCCTCATGAGTTCACTCACACACTGAACAAGCATGCAACCAACCAATTATGCCATTGCGCCATTGCTGAACCCATGGCCATTGTGCACCTCTGTAATTTACTGAGCCATCCTTACCTTACTTGACTTAGCTATTATGGTTTGAAGAGGCGGGTTTCCAAGCCCATGGTTGAAGAGGCAGGTTGTCAAGCCCGTGAGAAACTCTCTCTCCAAGTGAGAGAGGTTGTTGTGGATTGAAGAAGCAGGTTGTCATGCCTGTGATCAACTCTCTCTAGGTGAGAGAGTGTGATGAGGAAGTGATTTCTCCTGGAGGGAGTCTCGTAGCTGCTATAGATCTTTGAGAATTTTGGTTTGACCTGTTGTTGAAGCCCAAGGTAAAGGAGGTGGAGAAACCAATGGACTGTGTGATAGTGAAGGTGTATACTCCTAGGGTGGGACATGCATGCAGGGAATGAGAGTCTATGAGCAGTGGACGTAAGTGGCTCCTGGGAGAGAATCCTTCCTCTTAAATTGTGTGACTTTCCTATTGACCTTTCCTAGCCTAGGAATCCCTTTCCTAATGGAGTTTAGTCCCAGCTCAGGGGTGAACCACTACTGAGAGTGACGAGTAGTGTGGTATAAGCATGGGAGGTTCATGGAAGGTCTGTATGCAATTGGTGGTTTTACTCCAGTTAAAATATAAGTATCATTTCCATGCTTAATTATGTATATTATGCATGTTTGTGATTCTTGAAATGTTATCATATGTTCTGTTGCATGCAAGAATTACTGTCAATTCCATTTGAGTCTGTATGGTAGCAATAACTCTGTGTTATTTGTTTTAAATTCATTAGAAATGCATGTTATGTATATATGTATGTTCCTCAGTGACGTTGCCTGACCTGTTGGTGGCTTGGTATGCTACAAATTGGTATCAGAGCTAGTTTGTAGAAGACAATGTATTTGGGTAGTGTTTCCTAGCAGAGGTGTAGATGGCTGGGGACGTTAAAATCTAGGTTTGGACCAGTCAGTTGCATGCTCTTCTCTAGTACTTTGGGGTTTGGACCAAAAAATTCTAGTCTTGGCTCAGGCAACTCTTGGGTTGTTTCTGGGAGTTATCGCTCTGCTTTTTTTAAGGGATTGAGCTACATCAACTCTAGATATGTGGTTTGGGGTGGACTAGTGGTTTTAGGGGATGGTGACTGGGGTTGTGGTGGTGATGGAGGGTGTTTAGTGATGATGGTGTATGGAAAGGTGTTAGGCCCAGGGTCGTCCTGAATATGTTTGACGGGGGTTTCTCTGACCGCTGAGTGAGTGCGGGGGATGACGTATGCAATGGGTTGGGGGTTTAAGAATTTACTCGATGAGACCCCAGTTTTGATCTTCTTCACCAATGGTTCTGTGATGAATGCAACACTCAGGATCTTGTTGACATCCTCACCTGTCAACACAACTTTATCTGGAAGCTGCAGGAAAATTGACAACATTCTTTTCTTGCGCTCCAATGGTTGTGTCTCGTCTTCCTCCTCAGAGTCTGACTGCACTTGAGATTCCTTCTTCCGGGCCTCTAGTCCTATTCTTGATCCTACCCCTACTTCCTTGCCTTTCTTCTAAAGCAGTTTTGTAGGCAAGATATAATGCATCCCCAACTTGCGCGGGTTGCGTTTAATTCCTGGCCATGAAATTACCTCTTTGTCGAAGGCCTCCTTATCCAGGTAGAACAAAACCATCCTTGAATGGGAGTCTTCCTTGCTAACATGCCTCGTCCATACAAACATATGATGCTGATTAATGCTGAAAGACATGTTCCTCGTGTTGCAGTTGAGGAGCTCTTGCGGAATGCACAACCTATTCTTTGCGTCGATCAGTCCATTGTATCACTTGGAGAACGCCACGTTGTTGAAGGTTGTGTTCTTCAAGTCTACTATGGAGTGCCATGGCTCAAACATATTTTCCATGTGCCCCTTATTTTCTAGTGCCAATAGTATTCCAATGGGTGGCATCCATTTGAACATTGCGAACGCCATCAATAGGTAGCTGTATGTGAAGGTGCCTCCACTCTCCTGGGTTTCTTCACAAGCCATGAGTAGTTCCTCCAACAGGTAACTGCACTATTTGAATACAATGACATTGGCGTAGAAGTCGATCACTGAAAATGCATCCAATGTGCATTCTCCCTTGTAGTATGACCTCATAACCTTGCTGGCTATGATTTAATAGCTAGTTCTGACTGTCTCTAGTAGTATGGGGTCAATTTTTGTTGTGCGTCCCCCCCCTCTACATGTGGAACCTTTCATAGAGGTTGGGCTCCCCTTTATTTTTTCCATGCTTGCTGGGACTCTGGAATCCCTTTGACACATGCTTGCCTTCGAGGGATAGTCCCGTGAGCTGATGTATGTCCTCAATGTGGATTAGATACCTCCTATCCAGCCAGAGACTTCTGTCATGCACCCTGCTTATCAGGAACTTGGTGCACTGTGCAACTTCACTAGTGGTACCGACC
The DNA here is from genome assembly GCA_009831015.1 of Picea engelmannii. Classification (NCBI taxonomy): domain Eukaryota; kingdom Viridiplantae; phylum Streptophyta; class Pinopsida; order Pinales; family Pinaceae; genus Picea; species Picea engelmannii. The sequence continues at coordinate 1,075,864 of ML777929.1, read as the reverse complement.
ACTGGTAAGTCTCTGAGGTTCATAATGGTTGAGTTGAATAAGTTGATGAATTTCAGCCTGGGTACGAATTGCATGCCTCCCAACGAGTCTGGAGAGATAATCCAGAATACAACTATGTTCATCTGGGGGAACAATACTTGGTATTTTAAGTCGAGGTCAAGGGGCTTGACTTGCTCTACCTTCCCCTTTAGATCACCTATGACCTCAACTCAGGGGTCACAGGGCTCATCTGGTACTACATCGTTGGACATGGCGATTTGGCTTCCTATAGATCTCGACATTATTAACTCTGATTTATCAACAAATTCTGTGGTGAACTAAGGATCGAGGATCACAACTACATGTTTCTTGACTGCACAGGCTTGCTTGCGCTCCAGAATTTAGAAATTGCTAAGTTCTTTGAAAATAATGCGTTCTACGGCGGGTTCTCAGAGCCTTATACTTGGGCTTAACTGGCAAGTTCAACAATAACTGTTGTTCATCATGACCCTATGGATGCAACTTGGATCTGAGTTTTCTGACGGGACGAGTTAACAGGGTAAATCCGATTGGGCGATTCTGTCATTTACCATGCAAGTTGGACATGGACGTGGCTGATTTCAGGCCTTTCTATTTGACAGGTTGGAATCTCAGCATGAATATCGATGACATCTTCACGTATCACAACTTTATGTCTTAACTAAATTCAAATGGGGTACCACAACAACAATAAAGGTTGTGACTAGATTGGGTGCGTGTGACACATGGACTCAGATTGCATTCATATTCATTCTCCCTCCGACCAAAAAGGGGTCCCTATCATATTAATGACATTCATAAATGATTTCTTTCCTTCTTTGATCCTCTACTATTGAGTAAGCAGTTTTTCATCAAACAACACTTAAACAGAAAAAAACTGAACTATGTGTCATGGCGCAACACTGCACACATTGACTTTATTAACTGAATTTACAAAAATTGCAGAAAACTCAAATCTAACTATTATACATGGTCCTTTGGACTAGAGAAGTAGTCCTTTTAGCTCAGTTTTGAGACATATAGGGTTTCAGGCGAGCACCATTCACCCATCCTGGCTGCAACATACCATCCAGTTGCACAATTCTGATTGCTCCTGGAGGTTGGATCTCTGCAACTATAAATGGTCCCAACCATTGCATGTGAAACTTCTCAGGACGGTTCTAGTACCGAATGTCATAGAGTAGAACCTTGTCTCCTTGCGCAAAAAGTTTAGTTTTAATGTGCCTGTCATGCCAATATTTTTGTCATTCTTTTTCAACCGGCTGATGAAAGTCTGCTAAAAACCTGGTCTCCTTGATTTCTTTTAACTCCATAAGTCTCTGCGCAACTGATTCTTCCTCCAACGTATGTGTGATCTATGCGATGTAAAAATTCGGAGTGATGAATTCTGCAGGCACCACTGCCTCTTTCCCATAAACTAGCTGGAACGACGTATACTTGTGAAGTTTCTTTGTGGTTGTTCTGTAAGCCCATAGTACTATTGGAAATTTGTCATCCCAATCTTCTCAATTTGCGCAATAGACCTTTGTTAACCCTCTCTCCAGAATCTTGTTGAATGCTTCTACTGTTCCATTGGCCTGCAGGTGGTAGGGGTTGCTTTTGTGATGTTGGATCAGGAACTCTGCTGTAAGATTTGCTAGAGTTATACTAATGAAATGAGCTCCCTGATCACTGGTTAGGATCCCAAGACATCCAAATCGAGTGATAATATTCTCAAAGATGAACCTAGCAGTAGTATTGGTCGAACAATCCTAAACAACTACTGCCTCAACCCAACGTGTAAGGTAGTCAGTTGCGGTAATGATGTACCTAGCCTTTGAATGATTAGCTATGGGGTTGATTGGTCCAATGAAGTCAACTGCCCACTTCTCAAATTCCTATAGAGATCAAAATGGTTGAAGTGGTAATTCATCTTGTCGTGATGGCTTACCTACTCTTTGAAAAACATCACATGATCTAGCATATACTTTTGCATCCTTGAAGAGCGCTTCCCACCAAAGTCCAGCTTGTAGAACTTTCTGCGCAATGACTTTTCCTCCTACATGACCTCCTACAAATATGTTGTGGAATTCCCATAGTATATCCTATCTTTCATGATCCAAGACACATCTTTTGAGGATATTATCTAGTCCCAATTTGTACAATTGTTCTGCGATCAACTGGTAATCCACTGATTTAACAACCATATGGAATTTCTGGGTTGCGTAATATGTTTCTGGGCAAGATCCTGTACTTAAGAAGACTTATATGTCCTCCAAATACTCTGGTATAGCCTCAACCTGAAACACATATGCATCTGGGAGTTGATCGTCAACTGCTCCGACACTTTCCCCTGACTCTAATCTGGACAGGGGATCAGGTTCTATGTTGAATATTCCAAGCTTAATAATTACTTCAAAAGAAAATTCTTGAAATAATAGAAACCATCTACAAATTCTCCCTTCCAACACATGTTTATTAACTAGATATTTCAATGTAGAATGATCAATAAAGAACTTGAAATGAGAGCCTGACAAATAATGTCTAAATTTACGCAAAGCATAAATCATGGCTAAACCCTCCCTTTCTGTCGTTGTGTAGTTGTGCTTACCTTGTGAAAACTTCCTTCTTGCAAAGTAGATAGGATGATCTATGGCTCCATCTCCAGGTTGCATTAAGATAGATCCTAACGCAATTCCTGAAGCATTGACGTGGACGTGAAATTCATTTTCCTAGTTTGGGAATATCAGAATTGATGTTGTGCTGAGCTTCTCATTCAGGGTCTCGAATGATTTATCACATTCTGGGGTCCATTGGAGAATTTCATCCTTTTTCAATAGCTTTTCTAGGGGTGCAGTGATGTTTTCATATCTTCTGATGAACCTGCGATAGTACCCTGTGTGTCCCAACGTGGAGCACAACTTCTTAGCACTCGTAGGTGGTGGCATATTCACAATAACCACAACTTTGGCTAGGTCTACCAATACTCCCTCTTGGCATACTATGTGGCCCAACAAATTCCCATGTGGTACACATAAGATACACTTTTTGAGATTCAACGATATCTGCAATTCTTTGCATCTGTCAAACATCAAACGGAACAACGCTACATGTTCCTTGAGAAAACTATATATTGTCCAATCATCCATATAGACTTCTATGAACTTGTGAATAAAATCTATAAAAGCTACTATTTCAATCCTGGAGAAAACTACAGGGGCGTTYTTTAAGCCAAATTGCATCACATTGTATGCAAAGGACCCCCATTCTATTATGAACGTGGTCTTCTTTTTGTCCTCTTCTGTAATCCTTACTTGGTGGTACCCTGAAAATCCATCTGTGAATGAGTACGCTTCCTTCYCGCAACCTGTTCTAGAACCTCATCAGTGAAAGGTGTTGGAAAAGGGTCATGSACACAAGCAAAATTAAGGCTTCTATAGTCTACATAGACCCTGATATCCTCTGTGCCTTTCTTTCTTTGGATAACTATTGGGCTGACCTATTCTGCTTCTTCCACTGCAAAAATAAGTCCAGCTTCCAACATCTTGTCTATCTCCTTCTTAAGCTTCTATTTTACTCTAGGTTTAAGATGATATTGTCTATGCCTCACTGTATTTGATACTTCTTTTAATTCAATTTTCATTTCTCCCATAACTCCTTTGATTCCCTTTAACTCCGAAAAAGTCTTTGGGAACAAATGCTCATATTTCCGCAAAAAGATCTATATTTCTTGACTAGTTTTCTCATCCCAATAGTCTCCCACCATAGATATCTTAGGCTTCTCTGTGTTCCCTATATTGACTTTGCATAATTTTAATGGGTGATTGTAGGAATTATCAGTCTGACTGGGTATGGTGTTATGGATTTCTCTGTTTCTTTCTGTCTCTTTAATGGCTAGGTTTCTCAATTCCTCTAAGTCATCTAGGATTTCTGAATCCCTGCTAATATTATAGCATTCTATAGGATTATTGGTTGAGGGTAGGTGAATATTGGTCTGAAGTTCTCGACCATGTTTTTCAAATACCATTGAGTTTGATTTCTGATTACTGTTATTTGTAAAAATAAATTATTTAATCTTTTGTAGGACTACTTCAAGCTCATGGTACTTACTTGTAAACGAGAAGTCCTTGCAAAAATGAGCGGCCAACACTTTCCAATCGCTGGTGTGTCTTCTAGTTTCCTAATGTATGAACCAAGATGTCAGTATTGGACCTAAGGAATGGGGCAATACCTGAACCCAGAAGCGAGAGGGTATTTTCACAACTTGCCAATGTGTCACACATTGTTCAATATGTGCTCTAGGATCATATTCTCCACTGAACAATTGCGCAACTTGGAAATCCGTCTACATATCTAATTTCATTTGCTCCTTATTCTGAAACCTATACTTGATAACTTTCTTCACATCATACCAATTTCTGAGTAAGGCTTTATGGTTGGCCCACCATTTGGCAGGGGTGTTCTGGAGGGCTACATATAGTACTTGGATCCTTTGATCCTCTATTACCTTTTCTTCCATGCTGAGCAGAAAACTGTCAAGTCCTGATGTGACATCATATACTGGGTGTTCTCTGACCTCAGTCCCAACCCATCTAGTTGCTCTGAAAATTGCATATCTCCTTGAGAATTTTTCATACGAGTTGTTATCACTCCAGGAGTCTTTCTAGGTTGTGATTCGAAAGAGCCTAGTAACTTAATCAATAACTCAATAATGTATGTAGAAAATGGATCAAAGTGAATACCTCACACACTCAAGCTACAATTCAATATATATTTGGATAAATCAGGACTAAACAAGGCCACCAAAAGGGTACTTCTCAGAAAGTTGTAACTCAAATGAATGAAGAAGACTAATTATACCAACAATAACACATCTATAAACCATACATGTGATAGGTCAGATATAACCAATAAGATTTGTGACTCTTTGTTTATCTATGTAAAGATAATAGGACAATTATCAATCACAGAATAAACATTGAAATGAACAAAATTCTCAAACTCACAAGTACAAAAATGAAAGACAATAAGAAGGATTGAACAATATCCAATGGAAGAAACTTATCATTCCTTGATATATTAGAAAAGGTTTAGATTAAAAGAATACATATGAGAATTCAAGTTCGAACCCTTAGCACTGTTGCCTTTGTGGGCTTAAATAAGGTTTACATGATAGTTTCCACATCCAAAAAAAGAGGATCGAATACCTATAAAATATCCTAATCAAATCAATTACAACTATTCATGATCTAGATCCTATTTTCATGGAGTCAAACCCTATCCTACTTCTTGGTCTTCAATATCTCCACCAAGGCATCCCGATGAGTGTAGGAGACTTATAACATCGCATTCCACTAGCTGGAACACCAAATCAATCTTTGACTGCTGACAATCAGGTTGGACTTTGACCAAATCTTTCACACACAGAGCTTTGACGAGTTTGCAACACAGTACACTATGGAAATTTGCTTTGCGCTACCAACTGGATGTAGGAGACTGTTTAAGCGCATAGTGAGTGAGAAATCACTTTGAAGAGTGAACAGGTGCTACAAGGAGTCGATATATGCCTGGTAATTCTTGATACAACATCTGTAGCCCTGAAAACTTCAAAATTGTGACAAAAATGTTTTGTAAATGAAGACTTGTCTGGACAAAATCATATTAATGTCGAGTACTGATATTATTGAGACTAATCAAACTTCATATCAACACATATACCATACATATCCCCCTCTAAGGTAACATAAACATGAATTCATAATCTATCATCAATCACACAAAATTTTAGATCATCTTGAATTAATCATCAAGCTTGGGAGAGATAGGAGAGACAATCTCCTTCAAGAAAATAGACAAATTCTTCTTATTGAGAATGTTTTTGACCAAGTATAAGTGCTCTGTTAGCCTTCTGTTCTCTGCTCTTAGACTGAGATTTTGTTTGTATATGTTAGCCAATTTCTTCTTCTGAACCCTCTTTCTTATGATGTTTTTCTTCAATTGATTGCATTCCTCTGCCAGTTCATTTACTTAGCTTGTCAATTGTCTCCCAAGTGTGATGTTTTCTTGATGTAATTTCTGATTCTTTTCCTAGACCTCCTTAAGCTAATTGTCTACCTCCTTGAACAATTGAGACCAATCCTCTTTAGGTCCCTGTGCTACCTCTGAAGCTAGCTCTGGTAGAGAGTCTCTCAACTGGACTATGGCTTCCAATGCTTCCTTTTCAAGAGGGGAAGCTTTAAATTTTGACAACTTATCACTAGGCTCTACCATCTCACTGATTGGAACAAACTCTTCTGATAAAACAAGTTTCCTCCTAGATGATATTCTAAGAACTAGTGTGTCAACTGTAGATTGGATAATTGGGGGATTGTCTTCAATTTCCATTTGAGTGAGCTCTACAAGAGGTTCTGCATGTTCTTCAATTACAATTTCTTGATCCCTTTCTTTTCGTTTCCTTCTATAGACTTGGGCAAGTGAGGGTTTTGAAGAAATGGGTTTTTGATAGGATTGATGTTTTTCATATGCATGGGGGATAGTAAAACCAGAAGGATGATCTGTCTAAAGTGTAAGAGAAGAAGGTACATAATCTATTGTTTCTTCAAATGGGAGAGTAGGAAGGTCAACATGAGGTGGTATCTCAAATGAGGGAACAAAGGAGTCAATAAGGGGTGTTTAAATTTTCTTCTTAGAGGCTCTGTGTTTAGGAGGAGAAAGAGGCAAATCAATATGGTAGTTTGATGAAAACAAGAAGGTAGGCCAATATTTCCCTTCCTTTTTCAACTACTCAAGAACTATAAGTTTGATTAGAGCATGATGAAATATAGACTTTTGAAGCTTCTTAGGTTTTCTTTATGCAAAAGAAATCATCCTTTGTAAAATTTTGAAGAGGAAAAAAGATAAGTCTATCTCTTTATTACCAGTGAAATGAAGGAGGAGATTAAAATGATACTGCAACACCCAGCTGCATCTTCCTTCACATGTGAAAAACCTCTGAATGATGAAAAATATCTTGTCATAATCTTCTATCATCCATATCCTAGGAACACCTCTCACTAGATCAACTCCTCTATGCTCAGGTCTGAGCATGTCTTGGCACCAGTCTTCCTTTTCAATTTTATTTTCTTTGAACCAATTTTTTTTTTTTCATCCCTGTAATTTTGTACAAAATCCCTTGATACCTCCAGATGGTATCCTTGTAGCTTCTGGAAAAACCTCCAACAACCCAAGTGTTTGAAGGAGTCAACATGATTCATGTATTGCTCAATTAATGAAGTATCTGTAGGCTCGAATCTGACCATGGAGCTCAACCTTTTCCTAGGGATGGGGTCCTTCCTTGGTCCCATGAGAGATATGAGGACCTGCTTCAATTGTTCTGCACAAGTAATGGTGAGAAAAATATCCCAATAAAGAATAATATGTGAAAATCTTGAGACCTTTTGATGAAAAACTACAACTGTGGAAGAGGGCCTTGGTGCTTTGATGAAGGTCACAATAACTCAAGCACACCTCCTTTTAATAATTTCTTCATGGAAAATTAAAATTTCAAAACGAGACCTTTTCCCTCCGAGTTTGTAGAGCGCCATACAATGAAATGATGCCTTGCGCTGACAACATGAGCTGAGTTGGTAGCACCTCCAGTAAAAAAGTACAAAGATGCGCTACAAACTCGCCATCATGAAATGGAATGATATATAAAGGTCAAATCACGAATTGAGAGAGATATGATAGCTTTTACAAAGAGAAAAACCGACTTACATGACCCACGACTCATCAAAAAGGAGATAAATGATTTAAAAATTTGACCCAAAATGACTTAGGATAATGACTATGACAACCATTGAGTCATTTTTACCCTATGTGACAGGACTCATATTACTGACTAGACTTATGAAGGGCATATTTATTAAATGACTCATGAGATAAAAAACTATAAAAATCACCTAAGATAGGGATATAAAGGGATTTTTTTTGGGAGATAACATTTGGCTCTAATTGGGGATGGAAGTCTCCTTGTGAGGTTCCAAGAACTTGTAAGACCAACTGCCTTTCCTATCACCTACAAAAATTACAAAAAAGTGAAAATGTCGTTCCATTGGGCATGGAGTTATTAAGAGACTAAACTGAAAAAGAAAAGATATTTACAATGGAGAAGGCTTTAGAAATCCTTAGTAAAAATAGGTTTTGAGAAAATGCCCATTGAATGGGCCACTAAATACTTCATTACCTTCCATATTCTGCAATAGAAAAGTGTTGTTCTGCAACACTTGAGTGATGATGAAAGGTCCAGACCACAATGTGTCAAATTTCCCATGCTTGCCTTTATCCTGTCTGTAAGCATCCCACTTTAAGACAAGATCCCCTGTTTGGAAAACATATTCCTTAGCCTTTTTATCAAAAAATTCCTTCATCTTCTTCTGATGTAGATCTGTCTTCTCAAGTAACTGCTCCCTTACCCGCTAAAGTTCAACTAGATGAAGAATCCTTCTAACCAAATCACTTGTTTCCCTTTCTTCTTCTTGAAATTTTTTTGCAACAGGTAATGCTAGTTGGATAGGAAAAATGGCTTCAATGCCATACACCAGCTTGAAAGGAGAAGTGCCAATGGAATTCTTATTTGTCACTCTATCATCCCAGAGTGCAAATTTTAATTTAGAATCCCAACTCTGATTTTCTTCAAGCAATTTTCTAATGATCCTCACTAGACTTTTGTTTGATGACTCAGCAAGGCCATTTCCTTGAGGATAGTAAGCAGTTGAGTGAACAGGATGAATACCCATGTCTTCACATAATTTCACCAAAACATCAACTTTAAAAGTAGCTGCATTGTCAGTAACAAGTTTTTTTGGGCAACCAAATCTAGCAAAGATATGATCATTCAAGAAATTTATGACAACAAAATGAGTGGCATTCCTGGTGGGAATAGCCTCAATCCATTTTGTAAAGTAGTCAGTTGCCACTAGTATCCACCTATGCTAGCCACTTGATGATGGATGTATCTCTCAAATAAAATCCAACCCCCATTGTTGGAAAGTTCTAGTGACTACAATGGGTTTTAATGGAAGAGATTTCAGCTGCTATTTTCCAGTGAACCTTTGACACTTGTCACAAGTATTAACATAAAAGAAAACATCAGAAAATAAACATGGCCAATAGTACCCAGCCCTTAAAATATTTTGGGCTGTAGTTTTCCAATAATGATGGCCACCACAAATGATGCTATGAAATTGATGCATAACATGAACTGATTCTTCTTTGTCAAGACATCTCAACAACATCCCAGAGGGGTTTTTCCAATAAAGCACATTTTCATTAATACACAACTTGACTGCCTTGAGTTTTAATGCTCTCACCTGTGTTGGATTCATCTCTGGAGGGTCTGCAAGGCTATGTAAAAAATGTATTATGCTGCTGTACCATTGACAAGAGGATAAATTGGCCGAAACTGGCTGATCATGACTGTACCTTTGAACAAAAAATTCTGATTGTGCTTCCTCTGCATTTATGCTGATAAAATATATTCCCAATACCTCACAATTCTCCTTAGCAAGAAGATTTTCCAAACCATGACCCTTGATCAATTTAGTTGGATTAATGTCAACATCAAACTCAATGATTTTGGAAATCCACTTAGCTATTTTACCATCTATATATGGTTGAATAAGAACATCTCTGACTGAACTAGATGGTACATAAGCTATTACTTTGGTATGAAAAATATAGATCCTAAAAGCCTTAAGTGATTTGATCAAAGCATAGGCTTGTTTTTCAATAGGTTCATATTTTACCTCAACATCTCTTAATGTATTGCTAAATAAATCCACTGGCTGTTCATGTCCTTGATCATTTCTCTAAAGTAGCACTGCTGCAATGGTATCATTAGATGCAAATGGAAAAATGTAAAAATCTTTACAATAGTCAGGGTTGATCAAAGTAGGAGCTGACATAAGGGCCTTCTTTATAGCTTCAAAATAATCCCTTGCTGCATCATGCCATTTAACTTCTGAATCTTTCCTTAGCATGCCAGTGATGTGTTTAACCAATTCTGCAAAATTGGGAATAAATCTCCTAATGAAGTTAATCTTACCAAGAAATGATTGGATGTCCTTCTTAGATCTTGGAATTGATATCTTATGAATAGATTCTACTCTTGCAGGGTCAATCTTTACTCCAACAATCACTATATGTTCCAAAATCTTACCTTCTTTTAATGCAAATTGAGTTTTCTTTGGATTTAATGAAATCCCATACCTCCTAGACTTCAAGAATGTCTTCCTCAAATGCTGCAAATGCTCTTTATGGCTATGAGAAAACACTGTTAGATCATCCAAATATATCAGAACAAACTTATCCTTTTCACCTACAAAGGCAATGTCCATGGCCCTTTGAAATGTGGCCCCAACCTTCATAAGCCCAAAGGGCATCTTGGCATACATAAAAGTACCCCAAGGAGTTGTGAAGAAAGTCTTTTCAATATCATCTAGGTGCACTGAGATCTGGTTATAGCATGAAAACCCATCAATAAAGGACATGAAACTAGCTCCAGATACTCTTTGTAAGATATGCTCCATCTTAGGCAAAGGGTAGTTATCTTTCTTAGAACACTTTTTCAAGTTCCTGAAGTCAACACACAACCTAATCTCCCCATTCTTTTTCCTAACAGGAACTAGATTAGCAACCCACTCAGAATATCTTAGTGGAATAATAATTTGAGCATTCAATTTTTTTTTGATTTCCTTCTCCATTATAGGCAAAAGAAGAGGGCTGATAGATCTCAATTTTTGTTTGAATGGAGTGGCTTCTTTCTTCAGGGGAATTTTATGCTCAATTACTTGAGTTTCATAGGTCTTTAGATCACCGTACTACCATGTAAACATGTCTAAAAATTCTCTCATCAATCTGCCATATTCATCTCTATGTTCAACAGTCAATTGTGTGGACAAATTTATAGTTTTATGGCATTTTTCCTCTCCTAAATTGTATTGAAAAACAACAGGGACTTCCTCCTTCTTATCAGGTTTCAAGGGCACATCATTCTGGTCAAATATCTTCTCAAGAGGTACTAATCCTCTAGGGATTTGATTATTGGGAAGTTGGATAATATTATGGCGCCCAATTTTGTTTTTTAGCTTAGGATTTTTGACCTTTTCAATATTTTCATTTTCATGATCTATATGGAGGGCTGAAAACTCATCTATGACTTCTAAGAATCTGACCAATTCTTCATCAAGATAAAAAAAATTCCAAAATTTTACATTGTCTGGCAAAGAAGGTCTATATTTCACTTGGATTTCATAATTTAGCTTTGCTGGCATAGGTGGATTGAAAGTACTAGCTGAGACAACTAATGAATCAACAATTTGATTCATAGCTCTAGAAATGTATAAAATGTTAAAATCTAGAAAAGAATCAATGAGATTCCATACCTCATCTCTACATGCCTTAAGCTTGACGTGCTTAGCTTGAAAAGTGTTTTTTATTTTTTGGATTATTAGATCAACATCTCCAAATACTTTCAGCCCCTGAATATTGATGTCCTTAGAAGCGTTCAAACCAAATACCAAGGCCTCATACTTTGCTATATTGTTTGTGACATTGAAATCCAATTTGAAGGACAAGTGAATGGTTTCTTTTGTAGGTGAAATAAAGACAATTCCTGCTCCTGCAGACTCTTTTGAACATGCACCATCAAAAAACATGCTCCATATAGGAGTGTTTTCTTCTTCTGGAGATTTGAAAATAGGCTTTCTAAGCTGTAATGGTGATGATAAAGAATCATCAATCTGAAGTATACAAGACCCCAAATCTGTATCAATTGATTATATGGGATGATTAATAGGCTCCTTCTCATCATTGATTATATAATCCAATTGAGCTTCCCTATACAATCGCCTTTGTTCTCCTCCGAAAACTGGGACAGTTGCATAAGAAAGGTCATTTTGTAAGGTGCCCCCTAGCCTCTTTATCCATGCTCTAGACAAAATCATACCAAATTTGGGTGGCACATTAGCTACCATAATGTCCATCACCATGCTTCTCATGGGTAACTGAGATAAAGAAATGGCTAAATATTTTATCAAACCAAGGCACTTAACTCTCCTAGAGTCAAATGAAAATAGATCATGATAAGACTTGGTAATCTCTAAACCCAACTCATCCATAACTGCTTTTGACATGAGGTTATGAGAGGCTCCTATATATAGAAGGTTTTTGGGAAGAAGCCGAAGTGGAAAGAAGGATGATCATGGGGAAAGAACGCATGCAAAAATGGAAGTAACAACTGGAAGGAAACAAAACATGCCCGCATGCAAGAAAAGTGTGCACAAGGAGAGCGACAACTGGGAGGAGGAGAAGCATGCACACATGAGAGGAAGACCTAACGTCGGTAGGTTTAGTGTTTTGGTAATGTATTTTAATGGATGAAGAGACAAAGATGTATAAATACTGATACTAAGGTATTATAGAGGGTTCCGATACGTAAGTATCAGAGGTTGGATTTTTTCATTGTTCATATTGTTGTTACATCATATATATGTACGAGTCGATGCGAATTGTTTTGTTGTTATGTACTATTTTGTAATATGTTCAGATGGAGGAGAGGAGAGAAGGAATATCATAGGATTATATCGCAGGCTGAGGAGCCTGGTGCGATCTAGTTCGCCTCATATAGATCTTATCCATCTGAGGAGAATTGTAAGCGTGCGATGCTAGATACACAAAAATACCATAATAAAAAGACAAGAGACAAATCTTTGTGGACGTAGCCCAAGAGGGGGTGAACCATGGTAACATCTATGTAATGGGATGAATGCATGCATATCTTTATCCTCTTTTCAGTAGTTGTTTGTTGTGCTGAATGAATGAATGAGTTATAATGACACACTGTCAACTGGAAGGTCAAATCCAGACCGGGGTTGTCTAAATAACCCAAGCCGTTTGGAGTGAAACGACCTGACGGGTTTAATGGCTCCGTTATCCGACTAAAATCCTAGGACAACAAAAGAAAGAATACTAATCTAAAATAAACTATGATACTATGTACATGAGTTTAATTATTTACAAGTTTAAAACATAAACATGAGCATGTGACTATGAACAGGGTATTTACAATTTGCAAGTTTTGGTGGATGTCTTGCGAAATCAATGTTTTTTGCAATTGTTTATGAAGTAGATAAATAAATCACATACATTTTATATTTTCTATTTAATAATTTAAAATCTAAGAATTCACACATACTAATAAGACATAATTTGAAACAAGAACAGGATAACAGTCAAAGCTAATTTAAACTGTTCTTATTTCATTAATAAACAAACTAATAACATACATATAATGTGAGTAAAACTAACCTAAGATTAATCAACTACTGAGTTTATGCCTCTGCGCAATTCAGACTCCCAACTATCTTGCCTGTGAGGGAAAACCTGTAACAGGCTTGTGCTAACATTCCCAGAGTAAACTTAAAGGTATTTTTTGGAGAAAATATATAGGAACAGAGTAATAAACATGTAGATCCTGTGATCTTCTAATGATGAAAACTTATAGTAAGAGAAATTTAATATAAAGTATTCATGTAATACATCACTTAACATCAAGCATAAATCAATGATATTTAAATGAAATAATGATCATAGATGTAATATATGAACAACAAATTACAGACATAATTTAAAGTACTGAATAAAATGAAATATCATATGCTGATAAGACTAAAGCTGTATAACATATTAACATTCCATAATATAAAAGGCAAAACGTAATGGGAAAGCTCCAAGCTGGTCTAAAGCCAAGGAGTGAAAATCCTGTCCATATAGTCTTGAAAGTTACATGTCCATAATGCGTCCAAATCAAAAGATATTTTTACCACTAAGAGTAAACAACATTTAAACTAGTTCAGGATTCAAAAGCACATATCACACAGTATAGAGTTGAATCCATAAAAAATGGATAATATTACAAAAATAGCAAAAATAGTAACCACTCATGGATGAGTTGGTTTTCTCTAAATAAGCCAAAGTTTTATAAACATAAAAAAGGAGAATCTATTGAACATTTGAGCGTATAATTCAAAGTGTTTGTTCCATGCAATAATCAACATAATATTCCATTTCCTGTGAATAG
>ML777929.1:1015011-1056173 GCA_009831015.1 Picea engelmannii | reverse complement strand
AAAAACATCTAGAAGAGATAGTATTTAGAAACCAGACACTTGTTGTAGGATTTGTTCCATTGGAGGAACATGGTAGTTGCCTTTATCAGATGCTCAGTTTAAGTTTCGAAAATCGACACAGAGTCAAATTTCACCACTTTTCTTCCTTACAGGGACTAAATTAGACACCCATTGTGTGTGCCTAATCGGGAAAATTATCTTTGTAGTTAGTAATTTGTTTAGTTCTTTTTTAACAGTGGGTTCCAATTTAGGATGCATCTTCCTCAATTTCTTTTGAAAAGGCTAAGTCTGAGGTTTCATGGGGATAACATGTTGTATGATGTTAGGGTCGAATGTTTTCAAGTCATCATACGTCCAAGAAAAAATGTCTTTATATTATTTAAAAATATTTATAAAGGTAGATATTTCTTTCTCAGAACATCCCTTTCCTAGATTAATATTTTGAGGATTATCCTTTGTTCCTAAATTAACCATTTCATAAATCAAAGAAGAACTGTTGGTTTTACAATTTACCGTCCCTCTGAATTTGTCATGCAAGCCATAAAATTTCTCTAGTCGTACGATAGATCTGGGGATAGAGTTTACTAGCTCGAATGTTGATTTAGGAGATCTAGGATATGATATTACCATGAAGTTTTGGAGGTTCTCATCGTGAGTACCTTCATCAATGATTGCACCTTGGAAAACATCTTCCATATGTAGGAAGTTGATAATCCGTTGGTCATCGTCAAATACTCTCCAATTTGTAATGTTATTCGGGATCAACGGTCTGAACAACAATTCAATTGAAAATGCATTAAGGGAAAGATATTTGATAGACAATAGTTTAGAAGCAACATTGGCCAATAAATCAACTTCTGAATTACTCAATCTAGGAATGGAATTTATGTTGAATGCTGAAAATTTATGCATTAAACTCCATACCTCTGTCTGGTAGATTTTCAGATGTGGTGATAAGAAATGTATGGCATTTATTACCTGCCTAACCACGATTTTTGAATCACCAAATACTATCAAATTCTGCACGTCCATATCCACAGCCTTCCTGAGTCCTTGTAGAAGTGCTTCGTATTCGACTGTGTTATTGGTACATTCAAACTCTAACTGGCAAGCAATGAAAGTCTTATTACCTGTGGGATCGATGAGTACACAACCAACACCTGCTCCTTCTTTGGATTTGGATCCTTCAAAGTATAAGGACCATATCTGAGCTTCGTCGGAAGTACTCGACATACTTGGCAGAGTTGATGTCTGAGTAGGGGTTACAACTTCAGATTGCTGCGCAGGATCAGTGATGGGAGAGACTCTGGTCATGAAATTACTAAAGAAGGTATTCATTCCTTGCATTTCAAATGAATTAGCAGATGTAATGAAAGGTTCATTTGTGTCATTCATATCGGTTACGGTATGCTTAAGATAATGTTCTCTGTTTATCCTGATTTTGTTGGGCTATCCATTTTCAGGCAGCCACAAGTGAGACCAATCTGTGGAAAAGTAACCGTGCAACTTCTCTGACCAATCCTTGCTTAAAAAAAAACCATAAACTTCAGGGATATCCACAATGCTAATATCAATTATCTGATGAACCTTAGGATTGGATGATAATCTAATCAACACATTCTTAAGCTCACCAATAAATTTAACGTTAGTTCGATCTAGCTGAATGATTTTAAGATCAAAAGGTTTAAGTTTTGCATTTATTTTTTGGCAAACAGATAGAGGCATCATGTTTGATGATGCGCCGGAATCGACTATGCAATTATGTACATTCCTATTAAAAATTTCAAAGGTTAACAAAAAATGTTGTTCATTTTTTCGAGCATTAACAACAAAATTCTGTTGGTTTTTAGTTATTGTCCCTAAAACAATTTTATCTATATTTGCTACAGTTTTTTCTGCTAAGTCCCTTTTATTTGGAAGTTGAGATGTCATTTTAGTTGGGACATTTTTGGCTGCATTTGAATAAATTTCCGTGATTTTTTGCTGCTAGGATCGTTTTTGTTGTTGTTTTTTTCAGCGATACTTTGAAGCATTTTCTTCAAAATAAGGGGAAACTTCAGCAGTTCAAAAACAAATATTAGCCCTCAATTTTTTCAGATCTTCAATTAAATCATATTCTAAAACTGGGGCTGCCAAGCCTTGTTTAATTTCATTTTGTTTTGACTGTTTCAGAAACATATTTTTATTCACCTCAGAAGGGGGTTTGTTTTGTGTTTTTCTACTTGTGTTGTAGGGGTGAATAGTTTCAAAGTTTGCTTGGAAAATACTATCCGAGAAGTGACCAAAAACATGAGGAGATGAATCCTCTTCTTCTGGTACCTCCTCTTCAAATGTATCATCAGGATTTTCCTGAGGAACAGAAGTAGAATTATCATGTGCTTCTAAGATGGTTTGCAAAACATATTGTAAAATTTCGAAGTTTAGACCTTTTGTGGTTGAGTTTGGCCAATTAGGAAGAAAAGGTTTTCTGAAAGGAAGTTTAAAACTTCCTTTACTGGTGGATGTCTCCTTGACTGATCTCTTCAAGTCAATGCCCTAATTAGATAATTTTTGGAAAGCTTTCTGCAAGCTTTCTAAGTCTAAATTTTCTTGTTGATTCTTAAGTTGAGGTGGCCTAGTAAGAATTTCTATTTTCTTCTTAGAAGATGAGGCTATTTCAGCTTCACTACTAAGATTGTCTTTTAAGCTTAATAAATCCTTTTCAATCTATCTTGCCTCCTCAAAGGCTTCTAACAATGTGTTCTTTTTAGACCTTTTGACCCATATGTCTATGTTATTGTGCAAGGCTTTAACATAATATGCAACAATTAGACTTTTTGCAGGGATTTTGTTTTTCAACATAAAAAATATTTGGTTAAAGTCTTTCACTTTTTCTTTAGGATTCATTTTTAAGATGGAATGGTCCATACCCAGGACTTCCAGAGATTTATCATCTCTGAATTTTTCTAAGAAACAAGTTTCAAACTTGTCCTAAGAGACGATGGTTTGGGGCTGCTGAGCAAAATACCATGTGGAGGCATTTCCCTCAAACGTATAAGGAAATAATCTACATACTACATCCTCGTGTTCAACACTTTAGAGTCTAATGGCCAACATAAATTTTTGATGTGATCCTCAGCGGATTGCTTTGAATCTAGGTCAAATTTGAGCAACCATTTCTCTGGATGTTTTGGTAATGGGTGTTGGGGCCCAGGTACAACCACGACATCTTGATCAAGCCAAGGTCTGGTAGGATTATTTTGGTTTTCCATGGGAGTTGGTGGTGTTGAAGGCTGAGATGGTTCTGATGAAGAGCCGCCTTCATCTGAAGAATCTCCTCCTGAAGAGGGTGGAGAAGAATCAGGTGGAGATGGTGGAATACTGGGTCCTCCTGCTCCAGGAATGAGTGTTATAGTAGGATTGGTGGTATTTCCACCTAAAGGGTTTTGAAGTAGACCAATGGCTTGAATTTGTTCTTGGATATATGAAAAATCAAGAGGTTGATTAAGTGGCCTACCAGGTTGTCTGATACGGGATAAGGTACTATGAGTTCTTATGAGTGACTGACGAACAATTTCCTGGATGTCGGCCCCTTGAGGAACTAGTGTCACCGGTTCAACGAGAATCTAAAGGTTATCGTTTGAGGTAGTTGTTGTTTCAAGTGTAACGTTGTCATCTGAGCGACTACATGTTACGATAGGAGAGCAGATGTGTGGGGGAGGAGTCTTGTGACCTCCACGTGCCATCAATTTAATTCATTCCCTCCTTCTAGAGCCATTTGTTGATAGGCGTAAATGAAAAACCATCAAATGGAAGGTCAAATTTGGACCAGGGTTGTCTAAATAACCCAATCCGTTTGGAGTGAAATGACCTGACAAGTTTAATGGCTCTGTTAGGCGACTAAAATACTAGGACAACAAAAGAAAGAAAACTAATCTAAATGAAACTACGACACTATGTACATGAGTTTAATTATTTACACGTTTAAAACATAAGCATGAGCATGTGATTATGAACATGGTATTTACAATTTGCAAGTTTTGGTGGATGTCTTGCAAAATCAATGTTTTTTGCAATTGTTTATGAAGTAGATAAATAAAGCACATACATTTTATATTTTTTGTTTAATAATTTAAAATCTAAGAATTCACACATACTAATAAGACATAATTTGAAATAAGAACGGGATAACAGTCAAAGGAAATTTAAATTGTTCTTATTTCATTAATAAACAAACTAATAACATACATAGAATGTGAGTAAAACTAACCTGATATTAATCAACTACTGAGTTTACGCCTCTACACAATTCAGACTACCAACTATCTTTCCTGTGAGGGAAAACATGTAACAGTCTTGTGCTAACATTCCCAGAGTAAACTCAAAGGTATTTTTTGGAGCAAACATATAGGAACAAAGTAATAAACATGTAGATCCTGTGATCTTGTAATGATGAACACTTATATTAAGAGAAATTTAATATAAAGTATTCATGTAATACATCACTTAACATCAAGCATAAATCAATGATATTTAAATGAAATAATGATCACAGATGTAATATATGAACAACAAATTACAAACAAAATTTAAAGTACTGAATAAAATGAAATATCATATGCTG
This sequence comes from Picea engelmannii, assembly GCA_009831015.1. Taxonomy (NCBI): domain Eukaryota; kingdom Viridiplantae; phylum Streptophyta; class Pinopsida; order Pinales; family Pinaceae; genus Picea; species Picea engelmannii. The sequence continues at coordinate 1,051,570 of ML777929.1, read as the reverse complement.
ATAAGACTAAAGCTGTCTAACATATCAACATTCCATAATATAAAAGGCAAAACGTAATGGGAAAGCTCCACGCTAGTCTAAATCCAAGGAGTGAAAAGCCTGTCCATATAGTCTTGAAAGTTACATGTCCATAATGAGTCCAAATCAAAAGATCTTTTTACCACTAAGAGTAAACAATATTTAAACTAGTTCAGGATTCAAAATCTCATATCACACATGATAGAGTTGAATCCACAAAAAATGAATAATATTACACAAATAGTGAAATTAGTAACCACTCATGGATGAGCTGGTTTTCTCTAAATAAGCCAAAGTTTTATAAACATAAAAAAGGAGAAACTACTGAACATTTGAGTGTATAATTCAAAGTGTTTGTTCCATGCAATCAACAAGATAATCTTCCATTTCCTGTGAATAGAAAAATTGATTTGATATATTAGAATTTTTTTTACTAATTACTAATTATTATTCAAAAGAGACTGGCTACATAATCATAGATTCTGTAGCTAGTCTTATTTTTGACAAATGAAATCAAAATTCAAATCTACCTATTTCGACTTTGATAACATAATTGAATGAAATCAAAACAAAATCATTTTACCATTAAAAATTAGCCAGAGAGGGATCTGACAGTTCGAAGTTTATAATTGCTTTGAAACTATTCATGTTCTTAATGATTATATTTACAACCCTCTTGAATCGTTTATTCTCCCTCTCTATGTAAGCCTTCAGGTCGAGGTTCTCTTGTTTCAACAATGCATTCTGGGCAACCAAGATTTTAATTCGGGCCTGTAAGAGCAGAACATCTGTATAGTAACGCTCTATCCAGTTGAGGCAGCTATCACAGTGTACCGGGGAGATGGCAGATCGACATGGAACATAGTAGACAAGGGGTCTTTCATTCTTACCTGTGGTTTGTTCCATGTCATGCTCGATACCCGAAAATCCTTCTTTACCCTTAAGACATGGGGGAAAATTGGTCACAATTTCATATTGTTTAACATGGGTAATAATCTCTCTCCTGTAACACTGTTTTTCTGGGTCTTCACGAGCTAATAAATCCTCTATCTCACTATTTGAGCACTGATCATCGATCTCGATCGGATCGATCGAGCTCAGATGATTTTCCTTTCGATTTCTTAGTTTTCTACTAAACAAACGAGCAACATTCTTATTCCACTTAAATCCATGCTCTATTGTCTGTATCCTTTACAAAGATTCTTGGAAACAGATTTAACATTAATGTTTAAACCATAATCGTTCACATGCATATGAGGATTGTTTTCCTTTAATTCGGAAATTACTTGTTCCATATATCTTCCAGGTGAAAACCTACATGATAAATCTTTATCCACAAGGGTTTCATTAACAACAGAAACTGGTCCAATAAATTTTGGGCCCTCAAATGAATTAGCGAACTAGATTTCAGCTACTGGTCTGTCTGAGTTAAGATTTATAGTTAAAAGAGGGTTGGCTGTAGCGTCGACCCGGGTGAATCCATTTCTTATCAGAAAGGTTTCCCAATTGTCACCTATCTTCGATAGGTGATAAACCAACAAGAGTTTAACGAGTCCGTGGTGAAACAAACTCGAATTGATACCTTGTCATTTGTAACGCTTGGACATTTTGTAAAGACTCATCAATAGGTAAAATGGCATATCTAACTCAAAACCTATGAAATTCATAAGAAAACGGATATGGTACAGAAAAACCATCCCGTATCGACCTTCACATGTAACAAATTGCTTCAGAATTAGAAGTAGACTATTGCCATCTAGGTTTTAACAGAGTGATAGGAATACCTTTTATACAAAAAGTGGTTTTACAGGAGGTCATAAACAAACTCCACGAGACCTCTTCTATTTTGGCATTTTTAAACCACCTCTCACCTTTTGATTGGAGCCATGTCACTTTTCTCACGAAATCCTCTGTCAATTCCAACTGTATGTCTCCAATATTGGCTCTGAAGCTGTCAAAGGTTTGTGAAAAATCTTCGACAACCTGGAGATTATAGCCCTCAAAATTATTAAGGAATACATCCCACCCACGAGCCTTTAGATAATCAATACCGTTGTCATGGGATAGTAAAACTTGGCATCCATTAGGTTCAATACGGACTATGGGTTCCATTACCACTATGACAAGGATGCAACCGAAATCACTCAGGATAGTTTTAGGTTCCCAACGAACGAGAAACAACAACAGGTTGAAGCGGAAAGTGAAGGCATGAAAATAGCAGAGTCTGGGGGCTATCATAACTCAGATAGGAGAGTTAGGGAGAATGAAAACCATAAGGTTCATATAATTCCAAACCATCTCTCGCGATGAGTGCCAAAACCTATAGAGTACAAAACCCTATGCGAATAATGAATAACTTCATTAATGTTTTGGGACATCAAGGTAATGCGAAAATGCAAGTACAACATGCATGTACTCATTTGCATGAATGCTGATATGACACCTAAACTCATGAGAAGAATATCAACAGTTAACCAAGGTTCTTCATGCATAAAAAAAAATTCAACAAAGAACTATTGAACCATTGAATTCATAACAACCATAATAAAACAAAAATTCGATAATGGACTAATCAACCATTTCACAAGATTTGAATTTTAATAACATATGCGTGGCTTTTAAAATGATATTTCTATGGCAAATGATTATGAAAACAATCCAAGTTTTTATGTTTGAATTCATGCTTATAGTCATGAATTAAAAATAAAACAAACGAAAATGCAAACAATAAAGATTCAATAAGGCAAGCTTTAATCCAATCATCGCTTCGAAACTCATAAACATAAACATTTACAAATTGGAGGTGATGGTAGATACATAAAGGTGTAATCTCTTTGGATCATGATAAGTATCGAAAATTTGAGTAGTCTCAATAATATCAGTACTTGACATTAATATGCTTTTGTCCAGACAAGTCTTCATTTACAAAACATTTTTGTCACAATTTTGATGTTTTTAGGGCTACAGAGGTTGTATCTTGAATCACCAGGCATATATCGACTCTTTGTAGCACCTAGTTCACTCTTCAAAGTGATTTCTCACTCACTGTGTGCTAAAATAGTCTCCTACAACCAATTGGTAGCATGAAGCAGATTTCCACAGTGTACTACATTGCAAACTCGTCACAACTCTGTGTGAAAGATTCGGTCAAAGTCCAACCTGATTTTCAGCAGTCAAAGATTGATTTGGTGTTCCACCTAGTGGAATTAGATGGTATAAGTGTCCTACACTCATCAGGATGCCTTGGTAGAGCTATTGAAGACCAAGAAGTAGGATAGGGCTTGACTCCATGAAAATAGGATCTAGATCCTGAATAGTTGTAATTGATTTGATTAGGATATTTTATAGGTATTCGATCCTCTTTTTTTGGATATGACAACTATCATGTAAACCTTATTTAAGCCCACAGAGGCAACTGTGCTAAGGGTTCGAACTTGAATTCTCATATGTACTCTTTGAATCTAAACCTTTTTTGATATATCAAGGAATGATAAGTTTCTACCATTGGATATTGTTCAGTCCTTCTTATTGTCTTTCATTTCTGTACTTGTGAGTTTGAGCTTTTTGGTCATTTCAATGTTTATTTTGTGATTGATAATTGTCCTATTATCTTTGCATAGATAAACAAAGAGTCACAAATCTTGTTGGTTATATATGACTTGTCACATGTATGGTTTATAGATGTGGTATTGTTGGTATAATTAGTCTTCTTCATTCATTTTCAGTTACAACTTTCTGAGCAGTACCCTTTTGGTGGCCTTGTTTTGTCCTGATTTATCCAAATATATATTGAATTGAACCCTGAGTGTGTGAGGTATTCAATTTGATCCATTTTCTACATACATTATTGAGTTATTGATTAAGTTACCAGGCTCTTTTGAATCACAACCTAGAAAGACTCCTGGAGTGATAACAAATTGGCGTCGTTGTCGGGGGGAGGAGTGTGAAGAAAGCTTCCCTGGGAGACGACACAGTCCCAAATTTGATGATAGGCAAATTCTGGGCATCATTAGTTTGGTTGTAATCTTCTCTCTGGTGACTCCATTGCTGAATTGTGGCTGCTAAGAAGGCACATACTCAAGCAAATCCTCAACAACCACTAATTGATCCAGTATCTGATCCTGAGAGGATCATCAAAGAGGGAAAGGCATTACATAAGGAATATTCAAGTTCAGGTATATCCAAAAATCTCTCTATGTCTTTTCCAGAAAATCCATTAATAAAACCAACAATTGTTGAAACTATAAGTTCAAAATTTGACAGTGAAAAGATAGTTTCAGAAGTTCAAGGATTATCTGATCTAACTCAAGAAGATATTCACCTTTTGTTGTAGAAGTCATTTTTTCATCCTCTGTAGAATCTTATCAATCTGAAACATAACCCAATTCAGCCTTTATTCATACAAATCTACTTGTAGTTGAACTTGTCTTACATGAACTGTCTGTGAAAGGAGAAGAAAACCTTGCCCAACTGTTGTCTGAATTTTATAGAGCTTCTTACTTTCCATCTTCCATTACAATTCCAAAAATACCTTCTCCCCTTATTACCTCACCCTCATCTTCAAAATAATCCTCATCTCAATACCTTGTAAACCAAACTCAGAAACAACACCTCAGAACCTCACTAAGATGGAAATACTTGTAGTTGCTAGATATGCCCCTTTAGTATTTCCTAATCCTCTATTTTCAATGCCTACTGGAGACTATCAAAAGTATATGACAAAATTTTTCAGGGGTAGAAGAGGTCACAACTGAAGAACACCTCGAATTGTTTTATAGTTATGCTAATAACTTAAATATCACAGATGAAGATGTATGGATGATAGTGTTTGTGAAAAGATTAGATGGAGAGGTCAGGAGGTGGTTTAGAGAACTAACCCCAGGATCTATAACATGGATTGAATTTTTTGATGACATTTTCTTAAAACAATGGGGTGATAAGAAAGACTTTTTGTACTACATTACAGAGTTTGGAAACTTGAGAAGGGAGAGTGGTCAATCAATGTTAGACTTCACTAATAAATTTAATAGAATGTATAGTAAGATCCCAGCCGAGATCAAGCCTATTGCTACCTCTGCAAAGAAAACATATTCTAATTCTTTTGATGCTGAATTTTGTTTGCTATTGAGAGAAAGGAGGTCTGTTACATTGGCTGAAATGCAGGATGCAGTAGTTGAAGTGGAATCTAATATCCTTTCTGTATAAAAGTTAAAAGGCAGAGAAGAGAGGAGAAAACAAAAAGGAGAAGCCTCCTCATCAAGTGTTGATCCTAATATTGAGAAGATGGAAAAAGTGATTGAGTCTTTGACTTAAAAATTGTCCAAGATGAATCTTGAGAACAAGCAACCCACAAAAGGTAGAGAGCCTAACACTTTCATTCCTCAAAATCCAAATCCATATAGGAGGAATAATGAGCAACATCAGATTTTACAAAGAAATAGAAATGCAAATGAAGATCAAAATATCAAAACCCCTTTTTAGAACACAATAATGGAGGACGAGGAGCCTGAAGAAGATGATGAGATCCATTGTTTGGGAGACAAAGGGGATGCTTCTTTATTGACACAGGCTGCCTATGAATAATCTTTGCTTAGTCAACCAACTAGTCAAGATCCAAATGAATAATCTGTTTGTTTAACTTTTGATCAAAATAGATATAATCTGAGATCTAAGCAGAGTAATAGTAAGCAATATGGACAAGCTCCTACCAAGAAAGTTGTTTCCCCTGCAAAAAAACAACGAAGCAAAGATCAAGCTCCAACCAAGAATCAATTAATTCTTAAATATCCTTTGCAAGAGGTAAGGAACCCTGACAAAGTCCCTTTCTCTTTTAGTTTTGAATCAGAAATTCAGAAGCTTAAAATCCCCATACCACTCATGGAATTAATGCATAATGATTCCTTCAAACAAACCATCCTCAAATACCTTGAGCCTAAACCCATGCCAACTACTGCTATTGTTGTGAATCTCTAATATGACAAGCCTACCATTGTCCTTAGTCCAATGGTTGAAGACCGTGAGGAAACCTCTCTACCATTCTATGTTTCCTTGAACATCCATGAAAAAATTCTACATAACTACCTCTGTTGGTTTTCTATTCTTCCTTCTCTACTGTTTGAGTTATTGAACCAAGGTTCATGTATTTCGGGTTTCCAACAAAGTCTCTAAAACTATCGACCCTCCCGATAAACCAGAAGGCAACGTAGCACACAGAATGGGCCACACAGTCTCACCCGAGATAGATTTAATGGGTGGCTATAAGACTCAGGCATTTACATCCTAGGATTGAGCGCGAGATATGGGATCTGTATTCTGAACCAATTATTATAACTTGTGATTGCAACCTACTATTATTCATGAGTATGCAATAACCTTCATAGCTTATTCCCTCAATATCGCAACAACATTTAAACAAGCAATGTAATAACTCATTCATTCATTAAGCACAACAAATAACTATTGAAAAGATGATAAATATATGCATGCATTCATCACATTGCACAGATGTTACCGTGGTTCACCCCCCTCTTGGGCTACGTCCACAAATATTTGTCTCTTGGCTCTTTTATTATGGTAGTTCTCCGTATCCAACACTGCGCACTTATAATTCTCCTCAGATGGGTAAGATCTATACGAGGCGAACTATATCGCACCAGGTTCCTTAGCCTGTGATCTAATCCTCATGTGTTCCTTCTCTCCTCTCCTCCATCTCAACATCTTACAAAATAGTACATAACAATATTACAATTTGCATCGACTCGTACATATCTATGATGTAACAACAATCTGAACAATGCAAAAAGCCAACCTCTGATACTTACGTATCAGAACCCTCTATAATACCTCAGTATCAGTATTTATACATCTTTGGCTCTTCAACCATTACAATACATTACCAAAACCCTAACCCTACCGACATTAGGTCTTCCTCTCATGTGCGTGTGTTGTTCCTCCCAGATGTCTCTCTCCTTGTGCATGATTTTCTTGCATGCGCGTGTGATGTGTTTTCTTCCAGCTGTTACTTCTGTTTCTGCATGCTTTCTTTCCCCATGATCATCCTTATTTCCACTTCGACCTACTTCCAACACTGAGCATATTTTTGGCCAAGTATAAGTTCTCTGTTAGCCTTCTTTTCTCTGCTCTTAGACTAAGATTTTGTTTGTATATGTTAGCCAATTTCTTCTTCTGAACCCTCTTTCTTCTGATGTTTTTCTTCTGCTGATTGCATTCCTCTGCCAGTTCATTTACTTGGCTTGTCAATTGTCTCCCAAGTGTGAAGTTTTCCTGATGTAATTTCTGATTCTTTTCCTGGACCTCCTTAAGCTAACTGTCTGCCTCCTTGAACAATTGAGCCCAATCCTCTTTAGGTCCCTACTATGCCTTTGAAGATGGCTTTGGTGGAGAGTCTCTCAACTGGAACATGGCTTCCAATGCTTCCTTTTCAAGAGGGGAATATTTATATTTTGACAACTTATCACTAGGCTCTACCATCTCACTGCTTGGAACAAACTCTTCTGATAAAACAAGCTTCCTCGTAGATGATATTCTAAGAACTGGTGTGTCAACTGTAGATTGGATAATTGGGGTATTGTCTTCAATTTCCATTTGAGGGATCTCTACAAGAGGTTCTTCCTGTTCTTCAATTACAGTTTCTTGAGCCCTTTCTTTTCTTTTCCTTCTATAGACTTGGGCAAGTGAGGGTTTTGAAGATATGGGTTTTTGAGAGGATTGATGTTTTTCAGATGCATGAGGGATAGTAGAACCAAAAGGATGATTTGTCTCAGGTGTAAGAGAAGAAGGGAAAAAATCTATTGCTGCTTCAAATGGGAGAGTAGGAGGGTCAACAAGAGGTGGTATCTTAGATGAGGGAACATAGGAGTCAATAAGGGGTGTTGCAATTTTGTTCTTAGAGGCTCCGTGTTTAGGAGGAGAAGGAGGCAAATCAATATGGTAGTTTGATACAAACAAGAAGGTAGGCCAATCTTTCCCTTCCTTTTTTAACTGCTCAAGAACTATAAGTTTGATTAGATCATGATGAAAGATAGAATTAAGCTTGTCAGGTTTTCTTTGTGCAAAATAAATCATCCTTTGTAAACTTTTGAAGAGGAAAAAGGATAATTCTATCTCTTTCTTACTAGTGAAATGGAGGAGGAGCTTAAAATGATACTGCAACACCCAACTGTATCTTCCTTCACATGTGAAAAACCTTTGAATGATGGACAAAAACTTGTCATAGTATTCTATCAACCATTTCCTGGGAACACCTCTCACTAGATCAACTCCTCTATGCTTAGGTCTGAGCATGTCTTGGCACCAATCTTTCTTTTCAATTTTATTTTCTTTGAACCATTGTTCCCCTATCCTAGGGATATATGTCACTTTAGAAATCATGTCTGCTGTCACATGGATTTATAGTGGACCAATTTTTTTTTTCCATCCCTGTAATTCTGTACAAAATCTCTTGATACCTCCAGATGGTATCCTTGCAGCTTCTTCCAAAACCTCCAACAACCCAAGCGTTTGAAGGAGTTAACATGATTCATGTCTTTCTCAATTAATGAAGTATCTGTAGGCTTGAATATTACCATGGAGCCCGACCTTTTCCTAGGGATGGTGTCCTTCCTTGGTGCCATGGGAGAGATGAGGACCTGCTTCAATTGTTTTGCACAAGTAATGGTGAGAAAAAGATCCCAATAAAGAAGAATATGTGAAAACCTTGAGACCTTTTGATGAAAAACTACAACTATGGAAGAGGGCCTTGGTGCTTTGATGAAGGTCAAAATAACTCGGGAACACCTCCTTTTAATAGTTTCTTCATGCAAAATTCAAATTTCAAATCAGGACCTTTTCCCTTTGAGTTTGTAGCACGCCATACAGTGAAATGATGCCTTGTGCTGACAACATGAGCTGAGTTGGTAGTGCATCCAGTACAAAAGTACATAGATGCGCTACAAACTCTCCATCATGAAATGAAATGATATATAAAGGTCAAATCACAACTTGAGAGAGATATGATAGATTTTACAAAGACCAAAACTGACTTACATGACCCACGACTCATAAAAAAGGAGATAAATGATTTAAAAATTTGACCCAAAATGACTTAGGATAATGACTATGACAACCATTGAGTCATTTTTACCCTATGTGACATGAATCATATTACTGACTGGACTTATGAAGGGAATATTTACTAAATGACTCATGAGATAAAAAAACTATAAAAATCACCTAAGATAGGGCTAAAAAGGGGTTTTTATTGGGAGATAACATGAGCCTTGCTGCCAACTGTCAAAAGCCAATTCCAAATCTTTGTCTACTGACTGTATATTCCTCCAAATTATCGATCCATCAATAGTAGGATTTATATTATCGTCTCTTGTTCCTGCTATTACAATGTACAACTGATCCATGTCTTCTCCTTCCATATTATTGTCTGTTGGATTTGTATATCTGGGCCCTACATATGGATCCAAGGGTTGAACTACCTTTATTCCATCAGCCTCAAAGGTCATGGTGTCTTTCTTTAAGTCAATTACTTCATAGTTTTCGTAGGCCCAATCGATTCCAAGTAGTGAAGGGTAAGGGTCCTTATCCCCCATGATTTCAATCACTTCAAATTCAGCTACTATCTTCACTCCCACAACATCTATTTCCATGTTCTCTAGTCTTCCTATGGGGAAAATACAATACTGGTTGGCCATTCTTAACTAGATCGGGGAATATGTCAACTGAGGTTTTCCTAAGGCTTACCARGTCTTCTTAGGCATAATGTTAACATCAGATCCTAGATCCAACATGACATCCTTAATCTCAAATTCGTTTAACTGGGCTACYAGTCTGAATTATTTTCTAGTTCATACTTTTCTTCTCCGCACTCTCTAAGTACTCTTCTCAGGTAGGTTAGTCCTTATTCCTGCTTCTATGGGTTCTTCATTCCCTAAAACTAGGTATAGTGCATTGCACAAMTTCTCTGTTAATTGATCGTTCCCGAGAATSTCAGAGAATAATTGAAACCAAAGGTTGACTACATTTTGAGGTTGTTCATGTTGTCTTGGTGTGGATACATGGTTTCTAGGTGCAAGAGGTGAAGCAAGGACTTACGCAATCCTAGTGTAAACACTAGGTTGTGGGRGTTTCTCTTGCATCTCAGGGCCAGGGATATTCTAAAACACTTCTATGGCATTTTTAAAGAACAACTTCTATTTTAGAGGGTCATACCTGTCTTMTTTAGGTGCTACTTTTTGGATATGAGGTAAAGTGTCAACATCAATCCCTGTCTTTGCTCCTCCTCGAGTAACGATATTGAGGTTGGGTAGTTTTCCTTTACTAACTCTCTTGATTTCTAAACTGATGAGGTTAGTTCCTCATTGTCGTACCTTATCTTTCCATTTTGCAATTAGTTCTGGGCAGTCTTCAGTTGCGTACCCATTGGTTCTGCAGTGAGAGCACCATGGCCACCTTAGATGAGGACAATCTCTAGCCAGATGGTATTTCTCCTCATAGTTATAACATATTCTTGGTCCTCTCCCCCTAGTTCTTCCTCCTTTGAAGTCTCCTCTAGCTCCACCTCCTCGACCTCTTCTCAGTCCCTGAGGGTTTTTATTCACCCTGAATGATATTCGGTCCAACCCGCCTGCAAGTGCATCCAACACTCTACAATGATTCGTAGTATGTGTGGTAGATGCACAAAACTCACAATGTACTGTATTTGGTACTATCGAATATTTATGCATAATGGGGCATTGTCTTGGCCCATGCCCATGGATTCAACAAATCTCACAATACTCGACTGCTAGTGCTGCTTGGCTTCCTCAAAAAACATGATATGGAGTGGGGCGATGCAATGGTAAATTTGCATATACTTGCGCAACTCCTCCCGTGGGTCCTGGTGAGGGTCCCATTGGATTTTGAGGAGGTCCCATTCCCCTCATTTGTGGACTTTCATTCACCATATGTCCTTCTGTATAACATTCGATACACTAGACCTGTGGTCGTCCTGGTCTAAGTATCATTAGTTATTGAATTGTTTTTGTAAGAGTTGATATTTGCCCTTGTAATTGCACCAAATTCACATCAACTGGGGGTCTGGTCACTCTCAAGCTCCCAGGGTATCCTGCCATGGCTTCAATACTCATCGATTGTTCCAAGGCGTCTATCAATGTGGCTATCCGTTGTTGCGTTAATGGAATCCGAGTCAGAGGAAACATTCCATGAATGTACCATTCCCTTTGATGTTCCTCATGGATTGGATGTGCTAACCTCCCTATAGAATATTTAAACTTTTGGCTGTATTCCCAGGATGATTCACCTTCCCTTTGCTGAATCTCGTGCAACTCAGAAAAATCCTGTTGTTCTGAATGAGGTAGTTTAAACTTAGCTATGAACCTGATCCATACCTGGTCAAGTGTGAATTTTTGACCTTACATTCCTGGCACTCTTGGTTCAATAATATTCATATACCACTTGAGAGCGTGACCTATCAAGGTAGTCTAGAACTCAAACAACTTATTCGCATCCAGAGTCCCTCTGGATCTCCAGGTTGCCTTGCACAAGAACTAGTGCTTCTCAACGTCTTCACCTCCCTTACCCCAGAATTCTGGGTATCAGGCAATCAAACCTCCCGCGTGACCAACCATTATTGATCTTGGTGCTCTTATCAAAATGAAACCTAACGACCCTGCTTGCGATCTACCAAGGGATCCCAATATCCTCCCTGTACTCGCACTTCCTGGCTGTGACTGACTAACTAATTGTACTAGAATAGAACTAGCATTATAAGGTAATATCAAACTTACCACTTGTATAGAAGACACTTGGGGTATGGGCGATTCGGGCTAGTGCCACTGGCTTCAGGTTTTTTTTTTTTATCTAGGGGGTCTCATTTTCTTCCACTGGAGTGATCTCTTTTGCCACATTCTTGATCTTTCTTGGTATCGAGACTTAATCTTCTCTTTATTCTTCAAGATTCATGCTTCCTTCCTCCTCTATTATGTCTACACCTTCTCTTTCTTGTCCAACCTCCTGGGGACTTCTTTCTATCAATGCTTCTCTCTCACTTAATCTTTGACTGGCCAGTGTTTCCTGTCTTCTCATCATCCACAACTCTTCCATCTGTCTTTCCTCTACTTCTCCTGGTCCAACTTCTTTCCACAAATTCTCGGACTGTCTTGCTACTTTCTTAATCTTTCCATGCCACCACTTCTCAACTATGGCGGCTATTTTCAAGGCTCACTCATCTCTTGAGGTCATTTCTTGCTGTTACCCCCACTCATAAAAGAACCCTCTCATCTCTCTCAAGCCATGATTCCACCCCAACCTCTCCCTAACCCAAACGAGGGTGTTTACTCTCAGTCGGGGACATAGTCAACATCCCCTCTTCCACCAAGAAAACTTTAATCCACAGGGGGATTTCTCTCAACAGTCTTCCCCTTGCATCTTTCTTGAAATCTCCCTCTGCTCACGAAAAAGATTGGTGGTTCTCAACTTCAAACTCAATAATGTATCCTTATAATGTGGTATTGACCTAGGAATCAATTGCTCGTGTGACTGGATGATCCAACTGATGAAGTTATGCAATAATTTTTGTGTCCCAAGTACATCTCCTCTTGACTCGTCCTTGGAACTCTAGAGCTTATTGGAGACTATCTATCCAGTGGAAAAATTCTTCCAAGAACTTAACCCAAAATATTTCATACTGGTTGCTCGATCTTTCTGAGTAGAAGAATACCTCACGAGTATCTTTCAAAGGTTTTCCCCTTACTCCGCTTCTTTCCATATGAAAGCGTCACAGTTTCTTTCCCACCATTAGTAAATGTTAGATCTGTGAATCTGCAGAAGCATCCTACCTAAAGTTCCCTTTTAACACAGGTCCCAACAATGAAACCATTTTGTTGGCACAAGTTTGATCAGACCAGGGTCCTTCTCAGGTTACCAACAAAAGGAACCTAGTAGTCTAGAGCGTTGGAATTTTCATCTCCTCCAAAGAGAAGAAGTCTCACCTGAAGTGTTGCTGAGACAAATAGATAGGGAAGGGCAAGGAAAAGACTTAGGAGGATTCATAGAACCTTAAAGATTCATCTTGATCTTGTGCAAGACATCCAACAACATAACATATTTGAACTCATATGTGAAAGAATTGGAACTACTTATGTTGCGAAAAAGAATTTAAACACAAGAACATCATGTGGAACTTATAAACCATAAAATAGTACTGTAATGCATAAGTAAAACACAGAAAGACACAACATATTTTGAAAATTTATATCCCTCATCATATTATCTTCAGATCTTTCTTCATTTACAACTCCGAGACACATAGTAGTGCTCTGTTACAGACTCTTGGCTTTGGACTCAGGTCACAGAGCTCTAACTCTCAAAATGGTGTATAGATTACATTACAGACTCAAAACTCTGACTTCTCAGCAGTATACAAGAACTATGATCAGAACCTTACATTTGCGATACCATCTAACCAAATCAACAACAACAACAACACCAACAAAACCATCAACCCTTTTACAATCATATTCATCCCTATATATAATCTAAGTTGTGTCTTCTATCTTGGCTTGCACAGTTTCTTGTTCTGTTGCAACCGCTTTTGCTTTGCTAGCGTTGCCCTGACCTTTTCGCAATTGATTTATTTTGCTTTTTCTTGCTCTACTGTCCAACTTCTTCTGAAGCTTGTGAAACTCGTACTAGGCCAAAAATTACTCAATTCCTTATCCCAAAAAATAAGGGTGCAACAAATGGAAATGACGATGATGATGAGGAGGAGGATGACGACGATGATGAGGAGGATGATGGTGATGATGATGATGATGACGATAATGACAACAATGGTGATTATTGTTATGACAATGACGACAACAACAATGATGATGATGATGATGATGGTGACAATGATGATGATGATGATGATGGTGCTGATGACAATAATTATGATGATGACGACGATGATGACGACGAAGACGACGATGATGATGATGATGAAGACAATGATGATGGTGATGACAATGGAAACAATGATGATGATGATGACAATGGGGACGATAATGATGATGATGATGACAATGGCGATGATAATGATGATGATGATGACAACAATGATGATGTTGATGACAATGATGACAATGATGAAAATGATGATTATGATGATGAGGAGGAAGACAATGATGACAATTTTTCTTATAGTGATGATAATGACAACAAAAATGATGATGACAACGATGACAATGACAATGATGATGATGACAATGATGATGATGATGTCGATTATGGTCTTGTTTTTCCTTGACAAGCCATGCCTTGCCTTGACAAGCCATGCCTTTCCTTGACATGCCTTACCTTGCCTTGACATGCCATTCTTTTCCATGCATTGTCATGCCTTACCATGACTTGCCTTGCAATGCCTTGCATTGCCATGCATTCCCTTGCCTTGCCTTACCATGTCTTGCCTTAATATGCCATGCCATGCCTTGCCTTGCCTTGCCTTGACATGCCTTGCCTTTACTTGACATACCTTGCCTTGACAGACCTTGCCTTGCATTGACATACCTTCCTTGACATGCCATGGCTTGCCTTGACATGTCTAAATCAATGGTTAAATATTTTATAGTTGATTGACATGTCACAGGATTTAAAACACATGATTTTCATAATTTTATGAAGGTATTATATATCATCATTTATATATTCTGATATTCTGTTGTGTGAAAAACAATTATGTAAAATTTCATCGCATACAGTCAGATTTTGAAGAAATTTCAATGTTGTCCCCATTCACTGCTCATTGTGTCGGGTCAGTTGATGACATTACATATGAGTATGTTGGAATAAATTCCATGACATTTCAAGAGTGTTCCAACCAATATTTTGAAGATGGGAATGATGAAAAAGATCAGACCGAATAATGAAGATTCATGCAAACATGGAGGATATCGAAGATTATGCGAGGATGTCAGGCATACTTAAATCTTGAAACCCTCTCATACTATCAAGGCATATGTCTCGTCTAACCATGTCAAATTTTGACCTAACCCCTAACCCCTAAGCCATTGAACCTTAAATCCTTAAGCCCTAATCCCTAAACCCTTAAGCCCTCAACCTTAGTTAATCATGATGAATCCCTTAACACAAAATCCCTAAATMCCCTAACCCCCAATCCATCGACCCTTAAACACTAAAAAACTAATCCCTAATMCCATTAATCCATAAACCCCTATGCCCTATGCATTTAAACATTAATCCCCTAGCCCATAATCCCTAAGCCATTAACCATTAAAMTACCTAACCCATAAGTGCCAAATCCCTTAAACCCTAATCCCTAATTATCTTAATCCTTAATCCCTATACCCCAAATCGCTAAATCCTATAATCCTCAAAGCCCCTATCCACTTAACCCCCAACACCTCAACTAATTAACTATTTAGGCACATCTAATACTAAACCCCATTCACTTCTCACTGTGCGACATTGATGGATGACATTGGTGATGTGTTGGAATACGTTAATCCATGAAATTTTAAGAGAGTTTCAACAAGCATTCCAATATAGATGTGAATGAAAAATGATGAAAATGAGACTGCATGATGAATGTTGATGCAAATGTGGATGATCTCAAATATTATGTTGGGACATCAGGTATCCCTAAGTATTGAAACCCTCACATATCGTTAAGGCATGTGTCTATTCTAACCGTGTCAAATTTCAACACATGCAGTAACCGTTTGAATAAATTTCAACGTTGGCCCCATTCACTACTCACCATGCGACATAAGTGGATGACATTGGTCATTGGCGTGTTGGAAGAGGTTCCATGAAATTTCAAGAGAGTTCCTAAAAATACCTAATTCCCCTAACCCTGATCCATTGACCCTTAAATCCTTAAGCACTAATCTCTAATTAACCCTGAATCCCTCAACCTTAGTTAATCAATAATCCCTTAACACAAAATCCCTAAACCCCCTTGTTAGCACTCAAATTTGTCTTCAAAATTTGAAAGTTCTTTGAGCACATTTACATTAAAATTTATCAAATTTTGGTCTTTTGCCAATTGTCATGAGCTCTCCATCAAACCTTGATATACCTCATCATTTCCCAGGAGGTCTTTGATCTTTCATATTGACCTACAAAACCAGAACTTATCAATGCTTCCCAAATTTTTAGTTTGGGTGTATTCCTAGTTTTATTGAGTTTTTGTAAAAAATTATCAAAGAAAGAGTGGTATGTGCTTTAAAGTAGCTAAATAAACCTAAATATATAGTAGCACATACTAAGTCTACAGGCCTCTCAGAGTTTTTGGCCTTTTCCAAAAGTTTTGGGTGGCCCATGGGCCAATTGTCATATCAAGCCACACAACATACAAGCTTAGCGCCAAACTCCATACTCCTCTCGCTTCATCAATTACATGTCATGGGCGTGGGTGAATATCAAGTTGGAAAACTTCTAAATCACAAGACATGTGGGATTTAACTCAATGAGTAAAAATAAAAAATAAAACTAACACATTGGCTGCCAAGTGATAAATAATACAGGTGTTCAAGATGGCGCAGTTGTTCAATGATGAATGTAGCATTGGTTGTTGGAAGGTTTGACATGTCAAAATAATTTGGCCATGAAGAGGGGACACAAATTAACCAATATTTCTAATCTATATGCCAAATCGACAGGTCTAGACACAAGCCAGGTCCAGTCACAGATCGAACTATCAAAGCCATGAAATGTGTTCTGAACAGATAGACAAAGTATCCAGTTGTTTGCAGAGATCGAAGTGTATCACGCCAAGCTAATAGGTCTGAAGTTACAAGTGTCGAGATTAAAGTGTGTTACGCAGATACTCTAAAGAGAAGCTCAGCCCGTCTTCAGTTTGAAAATGTAGAGATGTTAAATTACAGAGTCTAAGATGTCGATGTTGATGCTTGTCATTACACATCAAGTGCCAGGTGTTAAATTGATTATACAGTCATATTAAAAATAAGATATTGAGGAACCACGCATCAGAGGGAAAATAAACATTGCATGTTTTGGGTTGTTCTCAAGCTGCGAAGTTTAAGTATCTTGCGCCCAACAAAACATTTCAGGTGGATCTTGCTATCAGCCAATCCATTTCATGAAATTGATATTTTTTCATGCGTTGTGGAGAAAATAGTACAACAAGACTACTGTTTACATAAATCCCACATTTTTGAATTTATGTTGATGGCCTTTGGATGCCCCCATTGTGGTGAAAGGAACAAAGAAGTTCATTTTATGGAAACTACATACTCATGATGTTGCTATACATTAAATGTCCCAAAAGACACATTGGAACCACTCCAGGAAGAGTGCCGAAGAGTAGAATCAAAATAGCAAAAGCACTAGACCATTTATTGGTAAAAATTGAACTTGTGTATAACAGGGAAGAAACACTCCACATTTTTTATTGATCATCTTGCTGGCAATAGCTTTGTAGAAAGTATATTTTCTCCATATCCAGATCTGTTACTTTCTGTGAAGTTCAATGACTATACACCTGAGTAACACGCATCATTAAGGTTGCTTGCTGAGTTAACTTCTGAGAAGGTATGTTGAGGCAATACAAAAATATAACCAGGATTCACATTTTGAGAAAATCAATCCAGAGATAGATTTACAGGGACAAGTCTAAAGACACTCATAGAAGATGATACAATGTCCAATTCATTCTAGACTAAGGCCACAAAGAATCCATCTATGCATTGGCTATGAATGATGTTGGTACCTTACTTGTATCTGGAGGATCTAGCTGAAGCTGCAGAGAACATGAATGAAGACTCCGCAAGATAAATATGGTGGACATCTGTCAAATTTGAATATTTTGTCTCTTTCCAAACCTGCACTTTCAACGACTTGAATCGTTATCAAAAAAGGAAATAAGCCGCCGAATCCTAGGACTTTCGGCGGCTAAATCCCACCCGTCTTAGGCCATCAAGCCATCGAAAGCGCAAGAACAGACATAATGAGAGTCTTTTTGCATAGATCTCAGTTTTATCATTCCAAATGGAACGAGGATGGTTTCTAAGTGAATATTATAATTAAGGGCATATGTTTTAGTGCTCTGTTCCAGTTTTTGAGGTGCCAACGAGGTGGAAAAAATCAATCAAACCATATATTTTTGGCTAAAAATCTCTGTCTGACAAGGTGGGATTTTCAATCTCATCCATCAGCTTATGAAGACTTGTTGCAACTGTCAAATACTATGAATATTACCAGGATAAGGTTTTGACCATTAAAACATGATCTATTCCTAGTTTTATGGAACTGTTTTGACCTTCTATTTTTAGTATATTAGATCTAGCTTCTTAGGATCTGGAGATATTTGGTAAAGGGTGTAAAGCCTAAGTCTTCAGGGAGAATATGGGGGGGGGGGTTCAACTTTAGATAGTCTTAGTCACTTTGTACTCAAGCTTCTCATGTTCTTGTTAAATTAATACAAGCTCTTTCGCAATTACATGCTCAGATCTACTTTTTCCTTTCTATTCTATGCTTGTACTTGGATGTTTTATTCATGTTTATTCTATTTACCTAATACCAGATAGCTGTCATCCTATCTCTGTATTGATAATTGGAATTGCAAGTATCTTTTCCTTGTTATGATTAACCATTCATATGTAAGTGTTTTATGTATGAATCTGCCAGCATAGTAAGAATTCTTCATCTTTTCACCTATATTACAAATCCTATGAACAATGATAGTTAGAAGCCTTGTTTATTTAGTTGATTTTATGCATGTATTGAGTGAATGAGGTCTGATTTAGTCATCTAACTTGATCCCATTTCCCATACATTATTAAACATTTAAGTTACCAAGCTCATTCCCCTTACAGTCAGGGAAAGACTCTTGGAGTGATAACACCCCTGACCCCTAATCCATTGATCCTTAAACACTTCTAA
Source organism: Picea engelmannii (assembly GCA_009831015.1). Classification (NCBI taxonomy): domain Eukaryota; kingdom Viridiplantae; phylum Streptophyta; class Pinopsida; order Pinales; family Pinaceae; genus Picea; species Picea engelmannii. The sequence continues at coordinate 1,032,637 of ML777929.1, read as the reverse complement.
ATAATCCTTAATCCCTTAATCCATAAAATTCTATGCACGAAGAACTTAAACATTAATCTCCTAGCCCATAATCCCTAATCCATTAACCATTAAACTACCTAACCTGTAAGCACCAAATCCCTTAGCTCTTGACCCTTAATCCATTAAACCATAACCCCTAATCCATTAACCCTTAATCCCTAAATCCCATAATCATCAAAGCCCCAATCCACTTAACCCCCAACACCTAAACTAATTAACTATTTAGGTTAATCTAGATACATACGACGCTACTTCTAGTGCAATTTCTGGCATTAACTGGGGCGCTAAATCAGGTGCTAAACATGGCACAATTTCTGGCGCTAAATGGGGCACAATTTTCTAGCGCTATTAGTGCCTTAATTTTATGTTCGACGTAAAAAAATCCATGAATAACTCCATCTCGATAAATAGCGCCGACTTGTTCAAAAAATTGAAGAAAAATACACTAAAACCAACTTTGGAAGAAAAAAAGGGAGAAAAAATGGGAGCAAATCACAGGGATTTGTTGTAGTGAATTCCTCTTGATCTCATGCTTTCATCCACTGTCATGTATCTTCTCAGGTTCATGTCAAGTACTGTCTTCTAGACCTGCCAAATATCTCATCAATTCATTGCTGTCCATATGTCACAAATCCATCCATGACTCTGCTACTCAATTGCACACAATGCTAACCCATCTGCCACTTTAATTTTCCTCTGCAACAGATTACCAGGTATTTCTGATTTTGAAGATAAATCAAATATGTCCACTAGTCTACTCTATCTTCAAATCAAACTCTACAAGTCTACAACATTCTGTAATGAATATATCCCTGCTTGAATACATGCTTGGAATCCTCTATATGATCATGAAAATATGCCTCAAAAGTGTGCCAATGATATTCCTCATAACTTCCAGCTGACCTCTTAATAATTGCATGGGGATGAGTTCTGAAAAATGATCATTAATCAACCAATCTATCGTGAGATATTTTGTACCTTTTCCATTATACCATTCAAAATATTCCTTCCTAAAATATCCAAAGACTTCAGACTGACCGAAAGATAGTTCTCCAACCTATAATAGATGTTGCTTAGACTCCCCCTCTTCAATATTTACATTATTGGGAGTCTCCAAGCCGAATGGTTTAGAACGATATATAAAGATGCTTTGTTGTGAAATCATCATTTTGAGTGCTGACATATTCCTTTTTAATTGTAGATTTATCATGATCTCGCACATCTGGAAATCATGTGAGTATGATCTTTGGGAGTTCTTCATTCATCCGCTCTTCTTGTTTTTGCTTTCTTCTCCAAACCTTCTTGTATATGATATCGATGTTTTCCTTCAAAAAAGACTTCATCATGATTCTACAATCATGAGCTATGGGTCCATAGTAGTGGAATTTGTAACGTTCAATATTGTAGGGGGCCACATAAACATCTCTTTCTTGAACATTTCTTCCATACGCTCTGCAATCTACAACTTTATGTCCAAAGTTATTACAAGTAAAACAATAACTAGGAAATAAACTTTGATACCTGGAAGTAAGTGATCCTCTTTGTGATGCAGTCCTTTTGAATTCATGCCTTAGTTGATCACTATATTCTCTTCTATTGTTTACTTCACATTGATTGAAGCTTCTTTGATACCTAGAGATAGAAGGTCTTCTTGGAGATATAACTATTTTGCATTCATCCCTCTTTGACTCTTGCTGACCACGATTCCTTCCTTTGATAATGTATACATAGTTCTTATCCTTCTCTTCATTCTTGATTTATGGAAATATGGAACACTTCTATTCAAATTTCATTACTAACTATGTGGAACTTCCTCTCTCTTTGACACTCTTTCTGGGATTGACATTTTCATTTTCTTTGAATGAGGCCTGACCAATGTATCCAAAACCTACATTATAGAATGGTGAACTTTGATATATGATAATGTCTTATAGTACTTGAGATCTCTTCCAATTATTGTTGAGCTTGTCAACTTCGACCCTCAATGAGATGACTTCTTCTTCAAGATTCTCACTATCTTCTTCTTTCTTCCTCATCTGGATATTCATTACTTCTTCCACTCTCTTTGCTTCTTCAAGTTGGGTTTTCAAGGAGATGATTTATTCTTCAAATCTTCTTTCTTGTTGACTAAATTATGATTCAATATTGTTTAAGTCCTCAGATCTTTCCTTGAAATGTTTTGTCAAAATTTCTTCTCTCTTCTTTTCTTCCTTTCTTAGTGATATTATTTCGTCTTCCAAACACTACTTTTCTTCTAACTGATTTTTGAGTGTTTCTTCAATCACTTTGGATTCTTTGAGTTGAACCTTTAGATTTATAATAATCTGTTGGATTTGTTTATAGTTTTTGTTTGGATTTTGAGAACTTTCCTTTATCTTGATCAATTCTTTCTTTCTCTTTTTAGTTCACTTAAAGCATCGATTAGTTCTGCTTCAAGTTCTACTTCACCTTCTTCATAATCTTCTTCTAGATATGTCTGATTTGATGAGATTCCTTCTTCTTGTTCTATTTCAACATCTTCTTTATCTTGATCAACATGTTATGGATTTTTGGTTGTAAGACAATATTCCTTATAATAGAGATTATTTATCTTATCCCAAAGATCTTTGGCTGATGAGCATTGTCCCATTTTGACTTTTACCAAATTAGGTAATGCATATAGGATGACATCCATTTCTATTTTGTTGATCCTTTTCAATTCCTTCTTGGCTACAGTCTTGAGAGGTTTCTTTGTAGCGGTGTATCATGTAACAATTGAGTACCAAACATCATACCCCTGTTCCTATAAAAATACTTTAATTCTTGGGTTCCATATCTCATAATTCTAACCATCAAATACCGACATTATATTATCTATGTAATCCATGATCTACCTTCCAGTGGTTCGATTAATTATGAAGGACTTGATCTGATACCAATTGTTGGAATATTCACCAATACAGGGGGGGGGGTGAATTAGTATTGAGCACTTTTTACCATTTTCAACATTAACATGTAAACATTAAATTATCAACAATTCCATTCACTTATGATTTCATTTAACATATCATAACCATATAACCACAGATGCACAATACACAAGAGTTTTATGTGGAAACCCAAATGAGAGAAAACCACATAACACTTTTTAATATATATATTGAATATTACATCCAAAGGAATCACCAATTTCCAAAATTCTCCAGCACCAACCGGAAGGAGGAACCAACCCCCTATTTATAGGCTCCAACCTGAAGGAAGCTCCAACTCCCTATATTCTCTAGTGCCAACTAGAATGAGGCTCCAACCTGAAGGAACCTACAAATCCTTGAATTCTCTAGCTCCAACTGGAAGAAGGCTCCAACCCCCTTGTTTACAACTTCCAACCTGAAGGAAGCTATGAATCCCTGTATTCTTTAGCTCCAACCAGAAGGAGGCTCCAACCCACTTTCCTTGCCCCTTCCTTCCTCCCTAGAATATAAATGTGAGACTCAACTTGTCACTACTGTTTTCATTGATACATAATCATCACCAAAACCAAACTCAACCTATCACTGTAACTGTCACTGATATTGATACCTCATCATCATCAAAACCAAATTCAACCAGTCACTATAACTGTCACTGATATTGATACATCACCATCATCAAAACTAGCTCCACTACAACTGATACATCATCATCATCAAAACTGGATACACCATAACAGATACATCATCATAATCATAAAAAACTAGATCCACCACAACTAATATATCATGATCATCAAAACTGGATACACCATAACTGATACATCAACATCATCAACCTGGGTCCACATAAAGATCATAGGTCCACATATAAACCCCAACATCACTTCTTAAATCTACATACAAAGCTGCTCAAAACTGTAACTCAAATATGAAAATTGGTAAGATTCACCACAAGCTCAGTTTTCATTTATGATTCTAAAACTTGGACCTCAGATATTATGATCTTTTCTCTTCCTAATGCAACAAGTGGAATTCAATTTGGACCTACCAAGATTTATATATAACTATTTTATCTCGAACACTTGTTTGGGACTAGTTTTTGTATTAGTCATAAACTCTAAGTTTCAACAAATATAACTCCATACCTGTAATTAATAAAGGTCTAAAACTTGTACCTAATGTTACTTGATATCTTCTCTAAAATTTCACCAAGTTTCGCTCGTTGAATGGTCCCTAAAAAAGAGTTATATTGAAAATGGAAGACCTTCTTGAATTCAGGCCTATTCAATAGAGTGAGCTTATACAACATTCCATGTGATAAATATTTGTTATTTGATTTTGAAACACACAAAAACATACTACGGACTATACTCTTTCCAATGCAATTGGTCTCACAAAATGTGGATCCTCTATGAAGAAGTTATGATTGTTTTACCCGGGAAACTTGTTTGAGACTAGTTACAAAACTATTAAAAAACCCTATCTTCCATAGATTGTATCTCCAAAATTAAAACGACCCAGAATCTAAAATATGTACCATAGTTACCTTGATATTTCTTCTCACCATTCTCAAAGTTTCACTATTTGATTCATTCTAAACAACAAGTTATAGAAAAAATGGTAAGATTACCTTTAAAGAACATACCTTAGAACACATCATCACAAGACTTCATCTTCCCTTGGAATTTCTCCCTTCTTCACTTCATCTTCCCTCTAAAATTCATTGCCAAAACTGTGCTAAGAGATCACAAGATTGAATGATAAAAATTAGAGGTTGATAGTGTGTATTTATACCCTTCAAAACACTTTCTTTACTTGACCTTGAGTCGACTTGTAACTTCTTGTTTGCAACAACTTTGTTTCCTTTACTTGAATTTAGGGCCAACTTATAACTTCTTGACCTTAGATCTGTGGCTTCTTGACTATACTTCTAGGCTTCATCTTTAAGAGGGCATAACTCCTCAACTGTGAGTAACCACGTGGTGTGCCACCTACCATTGGAGACTACTTGATGAGGACTATCAATCAATGGATGTTTTGCATGCATTTTCAATGTCCTTCATACTCTTTTTCTTCAATCAAATTCAGGGTTCATGGCCACACCTTCGAGGCTTCTTAACCACTTAACCACTTAACCATATTTCCAGGGATTCTTGTAGAATTATTCAAAGCATCTTCCTATGAGGTCCATGCTTAGAGTTTCACCATAAGGAGACCACTTTGGAGACTTCTTCAAATACACCCATCACATCTAGAGGCTTCTAGACTTCTTGTAGGGTTGACATCAATGAAAACCAACTTTCCAATAGGAAGTTGCACACATAGGAACATGTGCACATTTCTAGAAACACACATATTCCTAGAAATGTGCATGATTTTTTAATCCTACAGCCTTGGTACTCACCAAATGACCACACAAACTTGCCAAATCAAATTATTTAGGAATGCACACATGTTCTTGAGAAACGTGTGTTCAAGAATGTGCACATGTTCCTCAATTTTTTTTTTAAATTAAAATAACGCATGCATTATTTAGAAACATGCATGCTTTCCTAAAGCGTGCATACATTATTAGTAATGAGAAGATGCATGAATCTGTGTTAACATACAATACCTCTCTCTCTCTCTCTCTACCCCCTTTCTCCCTTCCCCCCTCTCTCTCTCCCTCCCCCTCTACATCCCTCCCTCTATCTTTGTAACATCCCCAACACCCAATAGGCCAGGCAATGCTACCAACAATGCCTTAACTTATCCTTTTTATCTCTGATACCATAATGTAACGTTCCTGGGCTATCAAACCACTTGTCGAGAAATGCTACTACACATAAATATTCTCATATTTATGTAGTATGCATTTAAATGAGAATGAAATGGCTTAACAAAGTAAACACATAATTACTGCTAACATACAAAATGATTGAAATCAACAGTAAATATCATTGCAATGGAATACATGATAATATTGCAAGCATCATAGACATGCACTCTAATTAAGTACACAATTAAAATACATAATGAAACTTATCTTTGGAACTGTAGTAACTCCACCAACCACGTGCAAAACTTCCATGAACCTCCTAGCCTTAGAACTCACTGCTCATCATGCTCAATAGTGGGTCACCCCCAAGTTGGGATTAAGCTCCACCCAAGGCAAGGGAATCCTAGGCTAGGCTGAGGTTACAGGAAAACTATACAGAGTAATCATAAGGATTCTCCTTAGGAGATTTCTTACGCCCACTACTCACAGACTCTCATTCCCCACATACCTATTACACTCGGGAGTATACACCTTCACAAGCACATTCCATCGGTGCTTCACCTCCCCTCTGGGCCTCGACAACAGGTCGAATCAAGAATTCTCAGAGCTCCGTAGCTAGTGTTGGAATCTCTCTGGGAGAAAAACCACTTCCCAGCAGACTCCCTCACCTGGAGAGAGTTGCTCACAGGACTGACAACCTGCCTCTTCTACCATGGGCCTGAAAAATAGATTCTTCCACCAACTTCCAATTCAATTCCTGTAAGTTCAGGATGACAACAATGACAACATCTTGGGATAGCTCACAGGTGACAAAAACAACAGGGAAAGGGGGTGTGGAAACAAAAAAAAACAACAGGCCACTAAAACACAACACGGTTTGGATAACACCCATTTGCAGGATGCGTGACAAGAAATTCACATAGAGGTCGAACATAGACTCAACGGTTTAGACATAGTGGTATCTGTTTCTCTAGGAAACATCCCTGGATTTGGGTTTCAGATCTGTGTGAGGCTTATAGAACTCAAGCGTAGAGCTTTCTCAGTTCAGACAAATGGGAGGTAGACTGGAGGGCGAACCCCCATCAAGGCTCAAGTCTTGGGTTAAATTGCATGTGCCTGGGCCAACACATGTCACCCATGAGGCTGCATACACTCCATCAACATGCATTCCCTTTTTGCACACGTTCCCCTTTCTAGGAACTTAGGATAAATACATACATTTCACATAGCTTTTGGAATAATAATAAATTATTATTCCTAAGGACTTAAGCCCCTAATATTAGTCCCTAGGTTCAACACTTAGCCTCTCTTTCCAACCTTTTATCCCCTTTTACCTTACCCACCTTGTGGAACCTTAGTCCCCCATCACTCTTTCTTTGTCTTTGGTCTGCATGCAACAATGTTTATATTTTTATTAATGTTCTGCATAATTACATATAGACAATCAGGCTCCTAGCCTTTAACACTTAGGCTCTCCATCCTAATAGACACATATTCCCACCAACTTATATAAACTTGGCTCACCAGCCTACAAAACATGATTTAAAATTCATAAACATGATTACAATATGGCTCGTCCTTCGGGATATTACAATCCCCTCCCCTTATTTTTGCACTATCCTCAGTGCAACTTTCACATGGCATCAACAAGATTTTCCAAAATATTCAAAAATATGCAGATATTCTGTCCGCATAGAATCTTCATGCTCCCATGTTGTGTCCTCAAGACCTCACTAGGTCCACTGGACCTTTACAAGCGCTATGGCTCGATTCCAGAACTGTTTTCTTTTCCGGTCCAATATGCGCACATGATGCACTTGTAGGACACCTTCTTGTTCCACCTGAATCACATTCCAATGAATTACATGATTAGCATCAGGCATATATTTCTTAAGCAATGAAACATGAAATACATTATGTACAGTCATGGATGCAGGTAATGCAAGCATATATGCAACTGGCCCAATCCTTTCTAGGATTTCAAATGACCCACAAAATCTGGATGCCAACTTGGCGTAGTTTCCTAGCTTCAGGGAACTTCTATTGGATTTTACTTTCAGGAAAACATGATCACCCACTTTTAAATCTCTGTGGATTCTGTTCTTATCAACATAACTTTTCTGCCTGTCTTGGGCAACCTTTAAATTCTGCTTAATTTTTAGCATTTGTTCTTCCATTTCCTTGAGCAACTCTGGCCCAACTACTTCCCTATCAACTGGATTATCCTAGCTTACTGGAGTATTGCACTTTCTTCCATAAAGTGCTTCAAATGGGCTCATATTCAATGATGCTTGATACCCATTGTTGTAGGCAAATTCTACCAAGTGTAGGTACTCTTCCCATTTAGATGGTTTGTCCACCACATACATCCTTAACGTGTATTCTATTACTCTATTCACCCTCTTTGTCTATCCATCAGACTTAGGATGATAAGATGTACTAAAGTTCAAATTCGTTCTGAACCCCTTGAATAACCCTTTCCAAAAATTTGAGGTAAATTTTGGGTCTCTGTCAGACACAATTGTCTTGGGAATTCCGTGAAACCGTGCAACCTTCTTCATAAAGATGTTGGAAACGTCTACTGCCTTGTGAGTATTCTTTAATGGAATGAAATGGGCATATTTCATAAGCTTGTCCACCACCACCATAATTGAATCATGTTGCTTTCCTGTTCTGGGCAATCCCTTGATGAAATCCATTGTCACCACTTCCCACTTCCACTCAGGAATGGGTAAAGGTTGTAGCAACCCCGTTGGGTGCCTATTCTCAACTTTAACCTTATGGCACTCCATACATTTGGTGATGTATTCATCAATCTATTTCTTTATACCTGGACAAAAGTAATGGCTCTTGACCGCTGCCACAATTTTTTGATATCTAGGGTGCCCTGCATAAGGCACATTATGCATTTCATGCAAAATCATACATTTCAAGTCCTGGACATTAGGTACATAAATTTTGTTCTTGTACAGAAGTATTCCGTCAGTTTCCAACTTATAATTATCCACTTTCTATGGCATATCACCTTGTTGTAGCTTTGCTACCAACTCCATGTACTGCAAATCTGCATTTGCAGCTTCTAAAATTCTACTCTTTATATTAGTTCATAGCATGTAATTTGTGGACTCTCCTGCTGAGTGCATTAGCCACTTTATTCTCCTTCCCTTTGATATGCTTGATATCAAAATCGTATTCACGGAGAAACTCCAACCACCTACTTTGTTGTTGTCCCTTGACCAAGTTTTGAGGATCCTTGGTCATGTTTGACCTACTTTTGGGACTTCGACATGTTGTCAAAGAAAGAGTGCAAGTCGAAGCAGAGATCGTGAGATCTCAAACCCTTGTTAGGGATTTTTGGGTTTTGGGCATATGTAACGGGAATGGGATGTCGGCCCATAGGTTTACCCATGTTTAGGCCCATTTTGTAATGTATAAATAGAAATATAGGCGATGTAAGAAGAGGTGGTGTGCTAAGTGCAAAGAGGTGGTGTGCTAAGTGATAAAGTGTTAATTTCTAAGTGCATACTATGTGAGACTTGCAGAGCTAAGTGCAAGTGATTGTAAGAGACCGTGGAAGGCTTTGTGCTATAGTTCAGGGAAGGAGGATCTAGCGAGGTGCACAGATATTCTGTCCTCTATGGAGTAAGATAACATGGCTCTGTGCATGTAGAAGATTGACATAAAGAAATAAAGAAGAAGAGTTGGTGGACGTAGCCCTTAGGTGAGGGTGAACCACGCATATCCCGCATTGTGGTTGCTATGTGCTTTATGGCTATTCTCTTGTTTATGTGATTAATTGTTTAGTGCGTTGATGTGTGTTAGATGAATCTGATATGATAGCTTAGTGATGTATTATGTGAATGAATGTTATATCTAATCTATGTTGATGTTCTTAGTGCTTGAATGTTTCAGATCTGTGTGAATACTACACTGCTCTGTTATTAGGGTTTATCTGCGTTGTAAGATAAAGGTGAATATTGATGAACTGTAACTTCTAAGCGCTCTATTAAAGTGTTATAATCACAGATCTGTGTCCCAACTAAGGTTGCAGACACTGGAGTCTTGCAACCACCCCTGCCTCTACCTCGGGTGAGACTTCATCTGCTTTGCAGGTGTTGCAGAAAGGGCCAGTAGTTAGAGTTTTGTGGGTGCGCTATTGTAGCGTTGAACCTTGGGTCTACCCCTATGCCAACAAATGGTTCCGTTGCCGGGACCTGAAACTGTGATTGCTGGGAATTGAAGGAAAGACAGGAAGCTCTATGCATAGATTTGTTGCATTAGTGTGCAGTATTCTACTTGAGATGTAAATCTCTGTGCTAAGAAGAGAAGTCAAATACGAAGAAAAGAGGTAAGATCTTGAAGCTTTGTGCTCTGATAAAGGTAATAATATTGAAAAGTTTTAGATCTAAAGGTAAGAATAGTGAAAAGTTTTAGATCTGGAAGCTTTATGCTCTGCTGAAACTAAGATTAGTGGAAATTTTTGTTTCAAGAGTATGGATCTAGGTATGTTTGATAAATGTTATCCTAGTCTAAAAACTAGGTCACAACTAGAAGAGAGAAGGTTTGATATGAGTAGATCTGATAGAAATAATGAAAGATATGTTATTCCTATGAATAGAAAGAATGTTTGGACTAACAAATGGATGCAGTATCCTAGAAAGAATTTTTTTCAGGTTAGCTACTATGATCCTAGTGCGTAGTACAGGGAAGGTTGGGGATCATTTAAGAAAAAAAGAGGATTAAACCTTTGTTACAGTTGCAGAAGACTAAGACATCTTGCTAAGGAATGCCTTGGGAGAAGACCTAGGTGTCTTTGTTGTAAAGATATGGACCATGAAGTTTTAGATTTCCCTAGAATGATTGCTAATCTTGACAAAATGAATATGAGAGAAGAAAACCTTGAGGAAGGTCATGAAACTGAGACCATAGAAGAACCCCAGACAGAATTAGAGACTGTACTATTGCAAATGAAAGAAATGCTAAATGATCACATAGATATCAAGTTATCAGAGATCTTCAAAGAAAAAGAATGCATAGAAGAAAGAATAGGAGACTTCGACATAAACTGTCTTTTGGATGAAGAAACATAGGTAAATATCATGACAGAAAGAACTTGGGAAGCTTTAGGAAAGCCTGATATGATTCCTTCATTGGGAGGAATATGATTATTCAGGGGAAAGATGATAACCCTATGTGGAAGACTCACCCAATTATCTATGAGTGCTCATGGAGCTTCAACATAGGAAGATTTTGAGGTAGATTCATTGAGAACAACACTCCATTTACTATGTTATTAGGAAAAACATGGATCGAGAAAGATCATACCAGAAGAAAAGAAGAGGAGGCCCTATAATAGAAAAAGAAAGAATTAAAAGATTTCATGACTAGGAAGATAACACACTTGATTGCAGAATAGGAGAATAGATCGAAGCTACTTAGAACCAAAAACTTGGATCACGAAGTTGAAAGAATACAAGAAGCTTCATAGATGAGTAGAGAACCTACCCCAGATAGAGAAGCAATATTATTCTCTAATCCTAAGAAAGAATCCCACCAATGCGAAGATGCTATGCCACAAGAAGACAAGAATCATAATGGAAAGAGGAATACTGAGACAAATATCACCGGGAAGAAGGATAGAAAACTTAGTAAGAAGAGAGAAAAGATCGAAAAGTTACAGAAGGGCCTAGAGGGAACTTCACAGAAGGAATATTTTCAAAATTGGAACTTCGCCGGGATATCAGAACAACGCCCCATGGAACTTCGCCATGGCGAAGCGATATGACTGTTGGAAGCATTATAACCATTGGATCGATCTTCCAAAATGGTTAGAACAACAATAATGGCTCGAAGAATCACCATCAGACCGTTGGGACTATGATACAACGGACAAAACTGCATTAATGGAAAACTTCTTATCCGATGGAGAGATATGTTACATCATGCCTACTTAGTATGTTGATTGTTGCACCGAGAACAGTTTTGCGAATTGTATCAAAGCTAACAAGAAAACCCATTGCTATTGCGCTATGCTTATTGAGATCAACACCGATTCTATTTCTTTGACCATTCAACCATCCACTTGAATTTTCTGATCGAGAGCGTGCATGTCGGATGAGCTCAACACTGTGGAGAATTCATTCGAGGAATTTTTAATTGATCTGATGGCTGAGAGAGTGATGTCCATAGGAGTCCAAGATTCATCGACACGAGGAGTGAAAAACTCTCCATCGACTGCCCATGGATCCAGACCATCCCGATCGACAGTAGAGAAGAGAACCAAGCACAAAGATTATCTAGCAAACACAAAGTTAATCCCGACCATCTTACCCAACTACATCCCGCCATTGGCTGGTGCGGTGAGTCGTGACAGTGTCCCGAGGGACTTTGATTACACCATGGTTATTGCGTACCTCCTGAAGGGGATACGTGTAGTCAGAACGCAACAAGATAAGATCATGACGTTGAAGTTCAATGACTTCAACCTAGGTGATCGCAAGAATTACACCATGCTTGCTCCTTACAAGTATCTGACCAGGATGAAGGGGAAGAAATTGAAAATAATCCCCCAGCCATGGAATATGAACCTCGTGCACTCTCTTGAATGTAATGAATATTCCAAACAAGTAGTCACTGCAGTCAAACAACGCTTAGAGGGACCTGTCAACAAAGCATTCATCCAAGAGTTCACCGAGCAGGAGGCCCTAGTGCAGCAACAGGTCAAAGTAGCTTGAGCCAAGCTTGATGTTTTTGAAGAACAACTACCTAGACTAGAGTGACTTGGCATGAGTCACAGGTGAGTGTTGGGGGCCTGTTGGCCCTTGACCAAGTTTTGAGGATCCTTGGTCATGTTTGACCTACTTTTGGGACTTCGACAAGCTGTCGAAGACGGAGCGCAAGTTGAAGTAGAGATCGTGGGATCTTGGCCCCTTTTTAGGGTTTTTGGGTTTTGGGCTTATGTAATGGGAATGTGATATCGACCTATGGGTTTACCCATGTTTAGGCCCATTTTTTAATGTATAAATAGAAATCTAGGCGATGTAAGAAGAGGCGGTGTGCTAAGTGAAAAGAGGCGGTGTGTTAAGTGCAAAGAGGTGGTGTGATAAGTGAAACGAGGTGGTGTGATAAGTGAAAAGAGGCAGTGTGCTAAGTACAAAGAGAGTGTGTGCTAAGTGCTAAAGTGTTAATTTCTAAGTGCATACTATGTGAGACTTGCAGAGCTAAGTGCAAGTGATTGTAAGAGACCGTGGAAGGCTTTGTGTTGTAGTTCAGGGAAGGAGGATCTAGCGAGGTGCACAGATCCCCTGTCCTCTGTGGAGTAAGATATCATGGCTATGTGCATGTAGAATATTGACAGAAAGAAATAAAGAAGAAGAGTTGGTGGACGTAGCCCCAGGGTGGGGGTGAACCATGTATATCCTGCGTTGTGGTTTCTATGTGCTTTATKGTTTTTCTCTTGTTTATGTGATTAATTTCTYAGTGCAYTGATGTATGTTAGATGAATATGATATGATAGCTTAGTGATAAAAAATGTGAATGAATGTTAGATCTAATCTATGTTGATGTGCTTAATGCTTGAATGTTTTGGATATATGTGAATACTGCATTGCTATGTTATTAGGGTTTATCTGCGCTACAAGATAAAGGTGAATATTGATGAACTCTAACTGCTAAGTGCTATGTTAAAGTGTTACAATCACATATCTATGTCCCAACTAAGGTTGCAGACAATGGAGTCCTGCAACCACCCCTGCCTCTACCTCAGGTGAGACTTCATCTTCTTCATAGGTGTTTCCGAAAGGGCTGGTAGTTAGGGTTTTGTTGGTGCGTTGTTGTAGTGTTGAACCTTGGGTATGCCCCTGTGTCAACATATACCTAGTGTTCAAGGTTGGTTGATCAAACAAATACATTAGACCATTATGGTGTGTTCTCAATTCGAACCTCCTTCCCATGAGGTAATGTCTCCACTTATTTAGAGCGTTTACTATGGCTGCCAACTCCAAATCATGAGTGGCATAGTTCCTTTCATGCTCTTTCAAATTTATGGATTCATAACAAATTACGAACCCATTCTGACTGAGGACTCCTCACAGTCCTTCTTTGCACGCATCAATGCATACCATGAAATCTTCATTTGGATCTACAATCTTCAAGATTGGAGCACTAGTTAACAGTAGCACTTCAAGCTGTAATTGCAGTTCTTTCATCTCTGGCGTGCTCATTCTGTAAGGATCTTTCGACACTGGAGCTTCTCCAGGCATCAAACTTACCGAGAAATCAATATCTCTCTTCGAGGGTAATCTGGGTACCTCTTGAAATACATCTTCAAACTCTTTTAGTACTGCATGATCTTCAATAATTGACACCTTATCCTTAGGTGTTTCCTCCACATGGGTTGCAAATAATTCACAACCTTTCCTGTAGAACTTCTTTAGCTGCATTGTTGAGATCTCTCTGATAGTAACCACTCTGGGAATTCCTTGGACTATTTTCTGATTCTATTCCTCATCTAGGAAAGTGAACACCTTGTTATGACAATCCAAGATTTCATGGTGCTGTTCCAACCAATCCATCCCAATCAGACAGTCATAAGACCCTAAAGGTAGAATATTCAATTCAACCTTTGTGCTCAACCCCTTCAATTCATCCACTCCCGATCTCTTGTGCTTTCTGGTAGGAGATGGGCTTGAACTGCTGTGTGTCCTTCTCTTGGAGTGATCTTGGGAGTGATGATGGTGTCTATCCACACTCCTTGAACTTCTTCCCTAAGAATTCTGGTGACTCCCTGTTCTGCTTGAGTCGCTCTCCTTCTCCAACTTCTTCTCTATTCTCTCCAAACTCTTTAACATCTTTATTTTAAATTCACCTTATTTTTCCTGAGCTTTTTGCTATCTTCTTGGCGAGTTTGGGCATATTTTTTCAATCCTTCAATGATGCTCCTTAGGTTTCTTTCCTCATCTATCTCCTCTCCATGGTCATTGGAGTTCGATCCTTCAACTCCTAAGTGAACATCCATTCCTTTTGCCTCGTCCTCGGAACTGGAAACAATCCGTGCCCTTTACATTTCCTTTGCACTCGGTGGAAATTCTATTTGATTCTGGTACTTGTTGAACTTTTGCAAACACAATGTGTAGACAACCGGAATTTTTCAGGCCACTGTTTCTTAACAAATTCCACAACATTCATAAACACTTGATTGAAGAAAACACTCAGTTTCCATGAATTTTCTGAGCTCTGCTCGGCTTTGTAGTGAACTCAAGCCTTATCTCCTTTCTCTTAGTTCTCCCACCCACACGACCATGGTCGTGACCAAGCGCTAGGTATTAAGGTTCTCTAATCGGGACTTCAGGATTTTGGGTTTCGGGGTTTCAGGATTTCAGACTTGGAGGCTCCCACACTTGCTTCCTTCTCTAACTCCTGACTTTCAAATTTCTGACCTTTCTAGCCTCCGGGCCCACAACACAACTGTCACCAACCACGGTGGCGATCGTGGTGTACTTAAGAAGTTCCACGTTAATTCAGGTGACGCCTTTCGGCTCCACTGCGCCCACTTTTTCATTTATGGACATCGGGATTTGGGAGTTTGTGCAATAGCACATCCCACTGTAATAACGACCTAACTCCTGAAATGCTGACATTTCAGAGCTCCCAATCAGATGGTCCTAATTCCTCCATGATCTGACGGCTGTGATCTAATTGCGAGTTTGCGTTTCGCGAATTCTTGCTAACTTACCCTTTGACCATTTTTCAGTCACGAGTTAGCGAAAGGCTTATCGTTCCCCAAGCATCCCTATCGATGGACGGTTATGATGATGTTGGGACTTCACATATCGCGATATCCACACTCCTGTGAAACTCTAAAGGGTTTTAAGCCTTGTGCACGTTCCCTGGATCCAATGAATGTTGGTCCCATGCTTAGATCTGATGGCCGAAATCTGATCTCTTCTACACATTCTCCTAAGTGTTTGGATGTGGATTTTATGGTCCATATCCTTTCCTCTACAACTGATCTATGAATGCATTTTTATTCTACTGCTACTCCTCCTGAGATTCGTAACACGTCCAGGTAACCCGTTGGCACTCAGACTCATTCTAAGGTTCGAAATTAGTCCTTCTGAATCAATTTCCTCTCGAAACCTTGGGTCCAAAGACCACTTATTCGACCCATCCAGGCTCAGTGTTGAAACCTTGGGCTCTGACACCATATTGTAAGATTCGTAGCACCCAACATGCTGGTCAATGCTACCAAAACTGCCTTAACTTAGCTGTTTTAGCTCTGATACCATAATGTAACATTCCCGGGCTATCAACCCACTTGCCGGGCAACTCTAGTACATAGAAACATTCTCATATTTATTTAGTATGCATTTAAATGAGAATGAAATGGCTTAACAGAGTAAACATATAATTACTGCTAACATACATAATGATTGAAATCAATAGTAAATATCATTGCAACATAATACATGATAATATTGCAAGCATCACAGACATGCACTCTAATTAAGTACATAATTAAAATACATAATGACACTTATCTTTGGAACTGTAGTAACTCTACCAACCACGTGTAGACCTTCCATGAATCTCCCAGCCTTAGACCTCACTCCTCATCATGCTAAATAGTGGGTCACCCCCGAGTTGGGACTAAGCTCCACCCAAGGCAAGGGAATCCTAGGCTAGGCTGAGGTTACAGGTAAACTTCACAGAGAAATCAGAAGGATTCTCCCTAGGAGCCTTCTTACGCCCACTACTCACAGACTCTCATTCCCCACATGCTTTTTCCACCCAAGAGTATACACCTTCACAAGAACAGTCCATCGATGCTTCACCTCCCCTCGAGGCCTCGACAACAGGCTGGATCAAGAATTCTCAGAGCTTCGTAGCTGGTGCTGGAATCTCTCTAGGAGAAAAACCACTTCCCAATAGACTCCCTCACCTGGAGAGAGTTTCTCATAGGCCTGGAAACCTGCCTCTTCTACCACGGGCCTGAAAACCTAGTTCTTCAACCAGTTTCCAATTCAATTCCCACAAGTTCATGATGACAACAACAACAACATCTTGGGATAGCTCACAGGTGACAACAAAAATAGGGAAATGGGGTGTGGAAAAAGGAAAACGACAACAGGCCACTAAAACACAACACGATTTAGATAACACCTGTTTGTAGGATGTGTGACAAGCAATTCACGTAGAGGTCGAACAGAGACTTGAAGGTTCAGACACAGTGGTATCAGACTTAGGATAAATACATACATTTCACATAGCTTTTCGAATAATAATAAATTATTATGCCTAAGGACTTAAGACCCTTATCTTATCCCCTAGGCTCAACACTTAGCCTCTCTTTCCAACCTTTTAGCCCCTTTTCCCTTACCCACCTTGTGGAATCTTAGTCCCCCATCACTCTTTCTTCATGGCCAGTCTGCATGCAACGATGTTTATATTTTTATTAATGTTTTGCATAATTACATATACAGAATCAGGCTCCTGGCCTTTAACACTTAGGATCTCCAGCCTAATAAACACATAAGCCCACCAACTTATATAAACTTATCTCACCATCCTAGAAAACACGATTTACAATTCATAAACATGATTACAAGTACAGGGCTCGTCCTTGGGGATATTAAAATATTCCTCTCTCTCTCCCTCTCTTTTGATCACTATCTCCCCCTCTCTCTCCCTATTCCTTTCTCTCTTTCCCCTCTTCCTTTCTCTTCTTGTGTCCCTCTTCCCCTCTCTCTCTCCCACATTGTTACCCCCTTCTCTCTCTCTCTCTCTACCCCACTCACTCTCTCTATATTATCTCCACCTTCTTCCCTCTCCTACCCTATAATTCTCTCTCTCCCTCCCTCCATCGATCCCTTGATGTCTCCCTCAACTATCCCCATCT
>ML777929.1:991354-1001682 GCA_009831015.1 Picea engelmannii | reverse complement strand
AAGGACTTTTTCCATTTCCCTATGCAGACTTATCATCCCTGTTTGTAAAATCCAGAGCTAAAAATACATATTTTTCCACTTGTACACATCTTTCCTACTATACAACATGTGTATACGCAGGCTGTACCACTACAACCCATGTACATTGGGATTTATGCCAAAAAATGACAATTAATGTCTGGTTTCCATGTCACGATAAGAGATATATGATCCTTGGCCTTCCATATAATGGAAATGTTCTGACTCGGCCCTTCAGTTCCATTTGAAGGCTATAAATGGGCCAATTTTAAGATATGGTAAAGGAGGAGAAATAATTCAACTTTGAGAGCAAAGTTACTCTGGAGAAATTATTTACTTCATATTGAGTCTGCGTCCCTTTGTCCTTTATGTCTGAACACAGTGTTTATCCCCCAATCTCTTCCCTTATTGATTGAGAACCTCATTGTTTCTCTTTTATGAGATTGCCTTTGGTGGAGGATTGAAGTGGTGGAGGCCCAGCTAGAAGGAACTTAGTTTCTCGGTTCCGAACCGTATCGAGACAGATGTTTGTAACATTTTCACTTCTGCTGATCACATATTAATAAAAATACTATTTTCCCGTCCAATTGATATCTTGAAAATATTTGAAGTATTATTACATGGGCGTATTTTTCATGTTTGTTAATGGATTATGCTATTGAATGTGCTAACATAATTTATTATCACCATATTCTTTCTTTTTCTAGTTGTTGAGGACTAATTGCAGGTATATTTCTTTGGGTCAAGTGCTCAACGGTGGACTTCATCAAACATCTGGATCAGGTAGGCCTTTTATCTTGTCTTGCTAGCATATTTGTTTACATAACATATTTGAGAATAGATTTGATTTATGCAGTCATTTCCATCTGTTGTGGTTTACCCTAGCCATAGAGAGATTTTCCTCGTAACATAACTGGCGACCATAATGGGGATTGAATCTTCTTTCTTAGGGTTTGGAGTACTTTTCTCCTTAGATTTCTCTAATTCCTATTGCGTTTCTTGTCATATCATTGCTTAACAGTCTCTGTTCACTCTAGGTCTGAGTTTTTCAGCCTTCTCCATTTCCAAGCCTCGTTTTAAAAACATATACGTGGTTTTTGGCTTGACAATCGAGTATATATGCAGGTTGTCCCTCTGAAAGATGTGTACATACACTTTGTTTCCTTGAATAGTCACACAGATCAACCTTCCTTGCTTGTTTGCTGGGTCTGGTGGTTTCTGGGTGGGATTTGATGTTTGCTGAGTCTTCTTGGGTCTCTGTAGTGCCTGTTAAGTGCATGTGGGATGACATGAAACCTGTCTGGGGTTGAATTTTTGGGCGGAGTCTTTCTCATCACCTTTTCATTTCGATTGTCCTTGTACATTGGGTTGGGTGTGTTATTTCTTGGTATCCTACTTGAGTTGTCTGTTTCTATACACAATAGAGTTGTAGATATCAAGTTGTTATTCAATCCATGCATTTTAATTTTTTCTTATATTGAAAATACAAAAATATTAGGCATGTTGCATTACTTGACATTTTGGTCTTTTGAGTCTTTGTCATTAGCTTAGTACATGTAATGAAAGATTGCATTTTTACTTTAGAACTGCAGAGTTGAAATTGAAAATTTCATTGTTTTGAGAAGCATATCATTCATTGAAAATTGAAGTTAGGACTTTGCATTATATTCATATTTACTTTTCTTGCTGAGTTATAGCATCATGAGTTTCAATACCATACCTTTTTGAGTAATTGCGAGCACTAAAATTAACGTTATAATTTAAAATTGATTAATCACGATTTTAATTTCTAGGGTGCACAAACTAGCTTAGGATTTAGTGCCTTGGAATAGGATTTTGTGAGTAAACTTCTCCAAGGCAATTAAATCAACATATGTGTCTGAAAAAGGGAGTGGAGAAATCCAATGTATAATTGGCAATATCAGGAGGCTCCGCTCACACCAGAGTTAATCACGAGGTCACACGAGGTTGGTTGAAGGGATATCCCCCCGATACCTTCTTAGCATCAAATATATTTCCGGGGATCTATTCATATCTGGGGATCTTTCTAGTGCCTTTACCTTCATGAGAGGTGGTACTTTCAAGGTTTCAGGATTTTCTACCTTGCCAATACAGTGGAATTGACTTATGACTTCTCGCCTGTGCATCAGTTATACAATGTTTTATTAGTTTCTTGACTTAGGTGCCACATAGGTTACTTGTAGGGTTATTCTGCAGGTACCCTGGGTTAGATAAGGGTCAGAAAACACACAACCTTTATGGAGGATTACCTCTTTGGGGGGATATGACCGATTGGTTTTTAAGTCCACGAGGGCCCTTTTAACTGATTCTATTAACTTTGATATTTAGTAGGGAGTCTCAGGTCCCTCTTGGGTGAGACATACCTTCTTTATGGAGGGAGGCCACTTTCATCCACTTTACCCCATTTATGTGCATATTGGCTGTTTGAATTTTGGTGTGCTCTTTGATTACTTGTTGGCCTTAGGATTTATTTTTTGTCTTTAGAGACTTAAGTCATCGTGGAGTCCGACCAACATCCCTGCCGGTCCCGTTGCTTGTTACAATTACCACCGGATTTTGAGTCTTTTTCTTCTAAAAGGCGTAGAGTTATTAGGCATGGTACACACACCTCCACTGTTCAGACTTGTGATTATACAAGGATGAGTAATGAACCTAGTCTTCAGAACACTGGGAGCCCTTCGAATCCCACACCCACTATAGTTAATGGCACCCCTTCGACTCCTGCAACCAAAATGGTTGTAGTGCCAGAGGCACCTATCATTACTATGGCTCGGCCTATAGTGAATTCTCAATATCTTTCCTYGAACCCTTTTGGGTCTTTTGGTGACTCACCGAGCTATAATATTCAGTTCATCCATATGGAATATAGTCCTTTTTCCTATGATATGTTGAAMTTTACTTCAYAGTTTTCGAATTCCATCCCAGTTGTTGGCCCTAATGCTAGCATTGAGCTTGGGGGGACTACACCTCCTTATACTCCATTTTCGTTTGCTGGTTCTCAAATCACTCAAATGAATCCTAATATGAGAGGCATTCCTACTTTTAACSTCGAGTCTAATCCTCTTTCTTCTGGGTGGAAATACCAACCCAATGGAAAAGCTTCTGCTCAAGTTCCATCATATACCCCTACTTCCTCGGTGTCGATTCTGACCAACACATTCGTCATGGTGAATCCACCTCTATCCTCCAGATTCACACCCGAAGGAGGTCAGTTTCAAGATTTGGAAAACCCCCAATCCAGATCCAATCCGATTGGGGGAAATTTTTATAACCCCCATCAGAACATTCCTACTGGAATGATGCCCAACCAACCTTTTATGAATCAACCCAGAGGAGGGCCTTAAAATCCCAGACATGGCCATGGTGCTTACCAAAACCCTGGATGGGCTGCAGTTCCTCAAACACAATCTTTCCCGAGAGCTTGGGGCAAGATGCTGCAACCCCGTCTCCCTTTTCTGGCCACGCTTAATATGCCAGACTTGTCTAAGTTGATGAAAAACCCTGTGAGTCATTATCCTACATGCCCCCCCGTCCCCACCAAGCTTCCTTCAGAAATTCTAAAATTTGAAGGTAAGAATGGTGAGGATCCCTGTGACCACATTACTACCTTTCACCTATGGTGCTCTTCAAATTCCCTTAATGATGATTCTATTCGGTTAATATTATTTCAATGCACCCTCATTGGGGTCATGAAAAAATGGTATATCGATCTACCTAGGGGGGCATATGGGATCTTTAGTCAGATGGTGTTGGTCTTTATTAACCACTTCCAGTTGCCGGTTCGTTACAATGTTAGCCTATAACTTCTGTCGAATTTACGCCAAAACACGAACACTCATATCTCAGATCATATCTAGGAGTGGCGTAGACAGAAGAGGTTGATTAAGACCTCCATACCCCCAACCTTTGTTTTAGAATGGTTCCTTAAGTCTTTTCACCCTCCTATCTCAAATGATGTTACTACATCCAGGGTTACCACTGAGGAAGAAGTGATCTTTAAAGCCCAACAACTAGATCTTATATACGCTTAGTCTGGGATGTTATACCACATTCTTCCAGACGCACCACGGTCAACTTATGACCCTAGAAAAAAGCCTAGACCTCATGCCGATGGAATTGTAGGCTTTGCCAGTGTAAAATATGCAGACTCGATGACAAGCCATTTGAAAGAGTTGTATCTAAACTAGTTTACAGGAGGGATAGCTTCATCTGTGTCTTCCAATCCCACTCAGTTGGTGGATGTACATTCCATGTAATTGTCGGCCGACCCAAATGGTAACTAGAAACCAGGCGGGAATAAGAAGAAAGGACGTAATAATCGTAAGGGTGGGAAAAATGGTAGTAAACCCAAGGACAATGGTAATAATGAGAAGACGAATAATAATGCTGGAGAGGGAAAGAGAGAAAGAAGTAAGGTGAAATTTCCCTATAAGATTTGTACAAATGACCACCTTACCCATTTATGCCCAAAACTTGTGGAATCTGCGAGGTTATTATCTCTACCACCCACAG
This sequence comes from Picea engelmannii, assembly GCA_009831015.1. Lineage (NCBI taxonomy): Eukaryota > Viridiplantae > Streptophyta > Pinopsida > Pinales > Pinaceae > Picea > Picea engelmannii. Next base: position 997,131 of record ML777929.1, on the reverse strand, counting down.
TGATGATGAATCCTTTTCCACATAACCAACACATGGCCTCAAGCTCCTTAAATGTAATAAATGCAGTTGGTGGGAGTCAAAACCCATCGTCAGAAGACGATGACTGTTTGTGTATGAATATGGTCGATGTGAAAGTTAGTGTAGCCACTCAATCTCAAGATTATAGATCTTCACAAGCTACACCTAGTCTAGAATCTCCTCCTCCTTCTTCGGAGACAACTTTACAAATTGAAAAACCAGAGCCACCACCTCATATTCTGAAAGGAGTACTCAAGTTCTCTACCCACAATCAAAATGATAGAGCCACCCAAAACTACTCCATTGTTGAAGACCTGGGTCAAACCCCTTGTGTGATGTTGTCTTTGGAGGTACTCCAGACATGTCCTTCATAGAGGAATGCCTTAATATCTTCTTTAGGAGCTCTATAACTTAGCATCTCAAAAGTTATTAAGTTTGACGTCACAGATGTGAAGCCTCACTTGCCTTACCATGTGGCTTTCCAAATCCATGTGGGGTACTCAAAGTATACCATCAAACGTGAAGTTGTTAATGAAGGCGCTACTACATGTGTGATGTCCCTGATATGTTGGAAAGCTCTCGGTTCTCTGAATATTTATAAATCAATGAACATGTTGACTACTTTTGACAATCATTCCTTCCACCCTCATAGTATCGTTCCTGCCTTTCTAGTCCAGTTAGGTGGGAAGAAAATAAAGGTGGAGGTTGAGGTAGTTGATGTGCCTCTTGAATATTATAACTTGTTACTAAGATGCAATTGGACCTATGCTATGGTCCTTGTCATATTGTCCGTCTTCCATACTCTTTGCTTTCCTCATGAAGGGAATATCATGATGACTGACCAATTATCTTTTGCGTATGCTATTCCCAATGCATCTGTTGGACCGTCAATCCCTGTGATCGACAATTCTCAGCCGACAACTAAGAATGTTGATGGAAGAATGTATTCTTCCCTGATGGGTACTTTCGACTTCACGACACTGATTCACCACGTTTACGCCATGTCCAGTAGGCTCGTTTCGACAGGAAGGTCCATTCCTTTCCGCACTTCCTATTTTAGTGATTTGTGGACCCTATCTTCCCCGAATTCATCCTGTGAAGGTCAGTTTCATAGTTTCATGTTGGAATGGCCATGACACTATCGGCAACAGAAATTGCGTATCAATCTATTCTTGACTCTTCCATCGATCCCGATCCTGTTACCTCGCCGACGGATGAGGAGGATCCCATTCTTAGGCCCGTGTGGGCCACTTCATTGTCTTGTTCACATGACTTCTTTGATGGGACTTTGCCTTTGGAAAAATCTATCATCGAAGCCATGAATGGTTCCGACAAAACTTGGAATGATATGCATCATCTCTCTTTTTTTCTCCCAGAGCTTGAAAGAATTAAACAAAATGAATTTCGATCTACTTTGAGTGAGATAGTTGATCAGGACGTAGTTCCACTTGATACGCACGACATTTATGTTGAAGGAAATATGGTGAGTATTTCTCCTACCATCACGATCGATATCTCTCATACCCCTGGTAAGATTGAAAATGTACATATCAGTGTGGATCATTTGCTAGAAGAAATCCTGATCTACACCAAAATATTCAAGGAATTCCGAGATGTTTTTTCTTGGTCATATGAAGAGATGCCAGGAATCGACCCTCGTATTGTCGAGCATGAGATTAGAAATTATCTGAATGCTAAACCTGTTCAACAACATCTTAGAGATGTCAATCCCCAGAAGGCCCCTGTTATGAAGTCAGAGGTGGAGAAGCTACTTAATGATGGTTTCATCTACCCAGTTCCCTTGACTGAATGGGTGTCCAATCCCGTTCCTATGAATAAGAAGCAAGGAGCTATCCATGTATGTATAGACTTTTGTGACCTGAACAAGGGATGTCCTAAAGACAACTTCCTGACACCTTTCATTGATCAGATTCTCAACGAGTGTGTGGGAAGCGAAGTATTTTCTTTTATGGATGGATTTTTAAGGTATAACCAAATTCAAATAAAACTTGAGGATCAACACAAGACGACATTTATTTGTCCTTGGGGTACTTTCGCATATCGAAAAATGCCTTTCAGACTTAAAAACTTCGGAGCAACCTTCCAACATGCCATGACCTTTGCTTTTCACAATCTTAAGCCTATAGTTGAAGCTTACCTTGGCGATCTTGCTGCTCACTCTTGTAAGAGAGCGGATCACTCTATGCACCTTCGACTTATTTTTGAAAGATGTCATTACTATATAATATGACTGAACCCTCATAAGTGCATATTTTGTGTTAGGTCTGGTGATATTTTGGGATTTCTAGTTTCTGAGACCGAGATCATGGTAGATCTGTTAAAGGTTCAAGCAATACTTTAATTGCCTCCCTCATGCACTATTAGACAACTTCAGGGTTTACAGGGGAAATCTAACTTTCTACGTCGATTTATAGCAAATTATGCCAATATCACTAAGGGTTTCATGCGTCTATTGAAGAAGGACACCCCTTTTATCTAGGATGAGCAAGCCCAGGATTCCTTCGATGCTTTGAAGAAAGCCTTGGTATCGACACCTCTATTGAAGTCTCCTGACTACAGTATGGATTACTTGATTTATATCTCCGCGTATGAAGAGACAATTGGTATGGTTTTGGTTTAGGAGGATGATGAGCTCAGTGAGCACGTCATCTATTATCTTAGTCGAAAACTTAGTCGGTCCTGAGCTTAATTATTCTCATGTTGAAAAGCAAGCTTTGGCTTTCGTTCACGCAATTCAATGTTTATGTCATTATATATTACTTTGCAAGAATACTGTGGTTGTCGATGTCTATCCATTTCAATATGTCCTTACCATGCGTATCATAGGGGGAAAATACAATAAATGGATTGTCATTTTACAAGAATTTGATCTTGATTTTTCTTCTGTGAAATCCAATAAATCACTAGTCTTCGCGGCGTTAATATCCAACTTTCCATGATTAGATGAGGATGTTATCCATGTTGATTCATTTTTGGATGAACACATTTTTCTCATCTCATCGTTCAACCCCTGGTATGGAGACATTGTTCTCTATCTTAAAACCTTGAAGTTCCCTCAACATCTCTTGCGAGATGATCGACGACGTATACAGTACCAAGCTAAGAATTATACTATCATCGGTGAAACTTTGTATTGCCGAGGAATAAAAAATATCTTGCATTGTTGTTTAAATCACGGGGAAGCCAAGTCAGTCATAAATGATTGCCAAAGTGGGGCTTGTGGTGGTCATCTATCTGGGCTTGCGACAACCCAATTTTTTTTTCAAGTCGGTTATTTCTGTCCATGTATCTTTAAATATTGTATTGAAGTGGTTAATAAGTGTCACCCCTACTAGGTGTTCACTCGAAAAATGCACTCTCATCCATCCCCTCTTCACCCAGTCATTACCATGGGTCCCTTCACCAAGTGGTGGGTGGACTTCATGGATTGCAACCCAACTTCGGCTGGGGGGAATCAACACATTATCATGGTATTCAACTACTTTACTAAGTGGGTTGAGGCCATGCCTACAGTTAAATACGACGGGAAGACTATCGCTTTCTTCGTATTCAATCAAATTATTGCCCAGTTCGGTATCTCGAGTGAGATTGTCACTGATCATGGAAGTCACTTTTAGAACAAAATGATGGAATAACTAACATCTAAGTTGGGGTTTAGACATGGTCATTATTCTCCTTATTACCCCTAGGAAAATGGACAATTAGAGGCCTTCAACAAGTCTCTCAAGACCATTTTGCAAAAAACTGTTGGCCAGAGTAAGTACAACTAACACATTATGCTATATCCTGCACTCTGGGCATACCGAACCTTGGTCAAGACTGCCAACGAATTTTCCCCTTTCCAGTTAGTACATGGTGTGGAGTCAATATTTCATATTGAATGCAAAATCCCTTCTCTTAATTTGGCAGTCACGCTCCTACCTGACACTTCCGATCTCAAGCAACGCCTTGTACACCTAGAGAGTCTTAACGAGCAGTGTCGAGACACCTCCACGACTATCGAGGCAAACAAAATATGTTTCAAAGTCCAGTACGATAAGTCTGTCTGTCCTCGATTGTACGTCGAGGGTGACTTGGTCCTCTTGTGTGATCAAGCCAAGGAACCATTGGGGGTAGGAAAATTTAAACTCATGTGGCATAGTCCCTATATTGTGAGACGTGTCTTAGAAAAAGGAGCCAATGAGTTAGAATATTATGAAGGGAATATGTTGGCCAAGCCCAGGAATACGCTCTGTTAGCATTCTATAAATTTTTTCTGGCTCAATAGACAAACGACGGAGGTAAATGTTTCAACTAGCTTTAGAGCTGAGGCACTAGCCTGCTCAACTCAGAGAGGGATCTCTCGTGTCACTTGATATTTCTTTGGAAATCGATGGCTAGATTTAGTTTGTTTTGGGGGTTTTTATAAAATTTTCTGGAAATGACGGGGAGGAACACACAAGGCTATGGAGTCAAAATTTCTGAAAATGAATGAAAACAATGATCAGCAGGTAGAACTCTCCAGAGGATAAAGGATAAATGAGGTAATGAATCTGAGTTGTTAATTGATATTTGCAGAGTGTAAGAGGAAAGGGGAAAAACAAGTAACCACATTAGAGCATTTATAAAATGAATTCTGAATTAGTTAAGAAGACAATTACATAGTTTAAATTGCTTAAGCCAAGAGCATCATAAGATGAATTCTGGGCCTTTAACTCTCCAATTTAAACAGAAGAAAATGCAAATGGAATTAAAGAACACAGGAAATACAAACAATGAAGGAGGACAAAACTCATATCATAGCCATTATAATTTTTTCATAAACAGTTCAAAATGCTTCTGCATATGTATTCAATTCAGTCCCAGAAAAATTACAATAGAGTCCAGAACCACCAGAATTGTGCCCTTTCACTTCTTCTCGCCATTAATACACTCAGAACCTCTAATACTTATACAATTCAAGTTCCTTCAATGTGCAATAGGTTACAATAACTGAAATGAAATGTTTCAGCTTCTACAATGATTACAAATGACAGTTTTCATAAAAAATGTTTCATGATCCCTGTAGATTCCTCTGACACTCCAACTCCTTCCTCTGTCACATTCTCTTTAAAATGTCACTCATAATCTTTCAAATATAATTGCATTTATCCATATTCTCATTAAACATTTTGGGATTAATATATTTGAAATAAAAATAATTCCCAAATATTTTCTATCCTGTAGAATTCAATTTCCATAATTTAATTCATGCCCATGGTTCTTTTAAAACCATGTCTTGTTTTCCCAATTCACCATTTCACATGAAAAACATTTACTATGTTATGTTTTTCCAATTTACGGTTTCACCGTGAAAAAACATTTACTGTGTTTTTTTTTTCCAATTTACCATATTTGGTAAAATACCTTTTATCTTCTTCTTTTACTTCCGTAAATCTTTGTATAAAGAATTATCCAAGTCTTCATTCACGTGCATCTTCCCATTTAAATATTTTTCATGGAAATAAACATTAATCCCTTTAATTTGTAAAACTTGAATCTTGCCTCCGTAAAACCTTTTCACCGTGAGGAGGAATTTCATTTATTAAAAATTCCATATTTGTTGTTGAAATGCACTCCTGGAAAAATGTTGCACATTAAACATATGATAAATGGTGCATTTATTACATCGGTCTTTGGCTGGAGTGGTTTAATCCAAACTGTTTTTACCTCCGATGTGATCCATGTAAAAACACGTGTCCACCAAATAAACCACAGTA
>ML777929.1:952663-972129 GCA_009831015.1 Picea engelmannii | reverse complement strand
ATGGAGAGTGGGGGGGGGGAGTGAGTGAGAGATAGGGATAGAGAGGTCAGAGAGAGAGGAATATAGATAGATAGATAGATAGAGAGAGAGAGAGAGAGAGAGAGAGAGAGAGAGAGAGAGAGAGAGTTTGTGTTAACAGGAACGTGTGTGCATTGTTGTCATAATATTATGAACACATTTTAGGAATGCACACTTGATTTATGAATGAGCATGTGCTTTAGGAACACGTGCATGTTCTCAATGTTTTTTCGAAAGGGAGTGACAACTCTAACGTACGTGTTTGTTGAGTTGGTTTCCTTGGATTTAGGTTCAGGATGACAATCCTAGTGGTTTGGTTTGCAAATAGATAAAATCATCCACTTTTATGAATACCTCTCTATATATTTGCTTTTGATGTTATTTTTCTATAGGCTATATAAATCCATTGTTGATGAAACTATAAACACATATAGAGTCAACTATTTAGATTCCAAATATATAGTTTTTTTTTTAAATTTAATATTGTTTACTATTTTAATCTATTTTTGTCTTCGCATATATTAAAATCCTAGAATACATACCTCTTTTATTTTTACTATAACATTTTATCATCTTAACCATTTCTAAAATGAGTTATACACTGCACTAGAAGAGACTGATATCTAAAATCTAAAAAAAATGTCTTTTTTGATAATATTAAGACCCTCGTAGCCTGCACTAACATAAGACATTTTAATTTCAAGGATATATTGAATTTCATAGTTTATATATATATATATATATATATATATATATATATTATGAATTTTGAAAAAATATCTTGCACTAGAACAATGGGTTCTCTACAATTATACAACATTTTGGAAGGAAATTCCATCGTTAAGTTACTCAACACCTGCACTAATGGAGACATATTCCTTATATTTTTCTAGAAAAATAACATACCACTATTAGAAAAAGTCAAATTTCACATAGTTATTCCCAATTTATATAAATAAAAGTTGTATATTTGGAAAGTGAAATAAATTTCCTACATTTCATATTTTTACACCATATTTAAATTCATTGTAAAAGTACCTTGAATAATCCCTCCAAGTTAAAAGTTTTTTTTTTCCATGTTTTCATTTCCACTAACACATCATGAGAGACCATTATTCACTTGCACATGCCCATATGGTACATGAGAGATATAATAATTTTATTCCTTACTATCATGAAATAAACTTGAATAAATATTACAATAGAAAGCTAAAGGATATTTACCAGTTTCACAATGTTCATACTGAACCTCATCAATATCTTCTCCATATAATTGTGACAACGACATCTTACCATTTTTCACATCTCTGTATAATTCTATGGACAAGATTCATTTTTATGCTTGTAGATCCTTCATCTAAAACATCCTGACCAATTGAGCCTATAACATACTGACCTCAACCACACTTTTCTAGGAGTATGTCATTAAAACACATAACACTAAGATACTGAATATGTCATTAAAACAAAATGATCATACTCACTTCTAGTAAAATTTGTCTCACCATGAATGAATCAAACATCTTGTACCATTTCTTGGTTACCTTAGGCCATAAAATGATTCCATCAGTTTGCAAAAAAATCTCCCTTTGTGATCCTAAACAACGTTTGGTTGTTCCAAGTACATAGCTCTGCTAGTGATAATTTTGTGGGCAGTAGGATCCCACAATATACATCCCTTATCTCCATCACTATAACCAAGAGAGATATAAAACTTACACAAATTAAAACATTGTAAGTCTAGAAGTAACTTATGGTTTACTAGTACCTACCGTCCCAACCCTTTCTTGCTCATATGACCTAGTTACTGATGTAATAAACAATTAGACGCACTTGTTTCTTTAGATACCACTTCTTCTTCAATATTCCCTTCCAACTTGTAAATATTCTCGATCCTCGTTGCCTTCCTTTCTACCAAACTTCCCTTGGACACTTCCATTGCTCCACCTTGAACTTTGCATCTGAAATCTTTAACTTTTTCCATGATGGGAATGGTCACCACTCTTCTTCTCACCTTTCCATATTAGTGGGAAACCAAGTACTCGTCCTCACATCGAAGCTCCCAACTATGCAAAATTTCCACCTCGTACTCTATGAGACTGACCTCGAGATTATCACCATATCCATTGTTATTGACATTGCATCCAGTGATGTTTGAGACATCATCACACCCCTCATATATATATAGAATAAATATCCATTAATTCCCTTGGGAAATTTCACACAAATCTGAGGATGAAATTGCAAAAAACACCCTCAGTCTCATTTATCAATGCTCGTCAACATCATGGCCATTTATTTGACCAAGCCTCATGGCCTCTTCCTCCCATGAACCATCACTCTTTATGGATCACTCCTCATCAACCTTATGCTTGAACCCCCTTTTATTGTAACTGCAAGGTGTGTTTTGTCACCACCCAACATTGTAGACTGCTTCAACCCCCTAATGCTCTTCAATTGCATACATCCATATGCCACTAGGAACTTCAAAGATACCAATGTTTCCATCCTTGTCATCACTTCTAACTTAGAGCACCCACTAACACATGGTAGCATAAGCTTTGTTGGCACAATAAATACAATATTGTGGGAATATTGTGATATTGCAACAACAACAACAACAACAAATAAATCTAAATTTGGATTACCCATTTAAGATTTCCAAATTGAACACTCAAAGAGAATTCATTTCATACTTCTGAGAAATAGAGGTATATTCTCCACAAATCTACTTCATGTTTGAAGAAAATTCCCTTTTCTATTGTATCTAATAATGAACATACAACCAATTAGCTATGGAGCCTTCTCATAAGAGTGGAAGGAAATACAATAGATTCCCAACAATTGTTCCATATCCTAAATAAGAATCAATAAGGTATTTTTCAAAAACCCCCATCCCATATGTAACATCCCCAACCACCCAGGTTGGTCCACGCCAGACAAAACTTCTCTCTTTTACCACTCTGATACCATTTAATATACTGATATTTTATGCATATGAACAGAGTTAAGCGAAATAACAACAAAATACAGCAATAATAATTCATACATATAAAAAATAGAAATTGAATAACAAAAACATCATAATTCATAACATAGAATTTGCACAAACACATAAAAACACTTATCTTTAGTGAATTAAACACCAACTGCGTGTAGACCTTCAATGTTCTTCCCAACCATAGACCACACTGCTCATAATCTCAATGGTGGGTCACCCCTGAGATGGGGCTAAACTCTACCTAGGCAAGGAAGTTCTAATCCAGTCTAAGGTCTGTCAATCAGCAACAATCCTCAGCTTTATGTGCCAACTCAAGAAACCAACTTGTTAGGGAGTGTTAATTTACAAAGTCAAAACTGTGGTTTTTTTGAGTGAGTATTGTGGTCATGTATTAATTTCTCAAAAAAATTGTGTCAAGGTCCTAGGATAAATTTCCCATGACAATATTTTTGAGTTCATTCACTTATGAGTCATGATGGTCTAAATCGAGTCATGTCTATGGGGGTTAGAGTGTTATTCCAAGCCACAGTTAAAATAGTTAGTCTTATCCTAAGGTCAAGTCAGTTGGTTACATGATCTCGTGTTATCATTAGAGAGGGTGATTTTTAAATCATTGCACAATGTCATAATGAGGTCATGTGAACATGTTTACATGTGTACCAAAAGTGTCATAGCTTTGCCAATCCAGTTTGGTACCTTTTCAAATGTGTAACCCATCATTTTCAAATGCGCTGCAAAATCTCCTAGATTTTCATAGTGACTAATCCATCATGTCAAATCACTTTAAAGATTTCTATAGCAGGCATGAAATCATGGGAATGAGGTCATGAAAGTTGGTACAACTGTTGTAAATCAAGTTTTATAATTCATGAGAAGTTTCCCCTTTTGAATTATTGAATTTCTATTTTTTTGCAAAACTGTGACAGTTGTTGTGAAACCACATGCACTATGAAATTTCCTGTATGCTGTGAAATTATTGGATCATCTCAACCTGTTTTTAAGCTTCTAAAATCCTTCTCTATCATTTGAGACCCTTGAAACTCCATTTAATGATGCTTTTTCCTCAGGTGCTAATACCCTAATTTTCTGTCAAAGTTGTGCCCTCTCATGTGCTTCAAAATCCATGCTGCTAAAACCTTGTAAACCTATCTTCCAACTAAACCCTAATACACCATGATTTTTCCCTGCATTCTATCTAAGCTTTGATATCATTTTCACCCATCATCATCGTAGAAATATTCACAAATAGCTATGGAGAAAAACAAGGATAAGAAGAAGGTACACAAGGGAGGTGCCATAGTAAGATTCAAACCTCAAGGTTTGCAGTTAATGGACTCAAATATTGTTTTCAGAGAATTGTTCCAGGTAGTAGGATACCTAAAATTTTGTGAAAAGATACAAGGAGGACACATGGAAGTGGAAAATCAATTTTCACTAAAATTTTGAAGGGACCAAGACAAAGTTTGGATCAATGGATATTCAAGTCACTTAACAAAGAATTGCCTCAGCAACAGGGATGCCCATGCAAGGTGAAAGGTGGTTCAAGGGAACACCTTTGGATTCCCCCTATTGTAATGACTATTTTAAAGTAGGATTTCAAATTGAGAACCTGTCAAAAGGAGTGCCTAGAAATGACATGCTTGAACACCATGATAAGCTGCTAAGGGTAATACAAAGATTTCACATGTGAATGGCATTTCAACAAGGTATACTTGTATCATATCAGATTTATCATGCAATTTACAGGTAAGAAAGCCCTAAACCTACCATATTATCTTTCTAGGAGTCTGGAAAAAATGGCTAATAAAGTACAAGCTAAGTCAAATAAAGTTGAGCCCAATGTTTTTCACTTCAATATCATTAAATTGTTGGTCCTTGAAGAACTTAATAAAACAAAAAGATAATGGAATCCGTTTTTGGTTGCATCAGGGTTTTATGCTAAAACTATTAATTTCCCACAATCCAAAGGAGATAATCCTTCTACAAGTACTAAAACACTATCCGGTAGTTTGAAAAGGAAAAAAGGAGATAACAAAGAGCAACCCATTGTGATCGAAACTCCTGAGATTGCAACCAAGATTTCTCTCAATAAAGAATCCATAAAAAAGGGGTGAAAGGCTATTTCAGGGTGTTGAAATAATTGTATATATTGAGAAGACCCCTAACAATAGAAGAAGCAATATAAAAGGTAAAAATATCCTTTTCCCTCCTAAATAATTAAAATTGACAAAACCCAGGAAACCATTCACCAGGTATACAACAAAGAAAGAAAATCCTCTAGATGAAAACCCTGTAGATGAAAATATTGTAGAGGAAGATCCTGTTGATGATGATCCTATAGATCAAATTTATAGAGATGAAAGTTTTTCATGTATTGAAGTTAATAATGTTGTAGAATATAAACCTTCATCAGGAAAGAAAGTGGGGTTTAGTCCATAAATACTTAGCAAAGAAACGCTTGGCAGGCCTGTAACTAAATCATCAGCAAGAAAGCAGATCCAAGCTGAGGAAACTAAATATAAAAAACATGTTCATTGTGCTACTGAGGAAGTGGTTGAGGTTAATTCCCCCCCAGAAAAAGAAGACATGGAAACCAAAATATTAAAGAAACAATTCAAGGAGGCTCATGCTGAAATTGTAAAATTAAGGGAAGAAAACAAGCATATGAAAAGGAGGATAACATAACATTTGGACCTATGTGAAGAATCTTTGGAAAATGGAAAAAGAATGGTCAATAGGTATCTACCCTTACAAAAACAAGTGAATAATATATACAAGAAAATCAAGGTGTTGAAGACAAAATAAAGATTGATAAAGGAACAAATGGAAAAAAGAAACCTGGACTTGTTGGCCCAAGATACAATGGAATAAGTTGATAACGCTCAAGACAAGTCACGTGTTTTTTGTTTTGTGAAGTTATCTATGGTTTTAGATCCAATATGAAGTGATTTTCAACATCAACAAATGAAAAATAGATATTTCACAGCACCCTTGCTGCAAAACTACTAAAATAGAGATTTCACAGCAAAATGTTTTGTTTGTTGCGAAATCACTAGTCAAAATGTAAACAAGTATTTTTAGCTACTAGATGAAGTGAGTTTGGTATGTCAGGATTAGATTTGGATAATGAATTTTTTTCCCATTGAATGTATGTAACAAAAATATACATCCTGAGTGGGCTTAATGCTTAAGAACATGTGTTTCCTCCTATGAGGTCACATGTTCAAATCTAGAGGGGGGTAGGGTATGTATACCTTCGTATACTTTACCAGTAAACCATTGGGAGGAGGGGGTCTCATACACCAATTTGGTGTCTGTCTTGGCTGTGACCTTAAAAATAAATTATTATTATTATTATTATTATATTAGGGCGTATAATTTAGTCATAAACTGAAACCCTAATTTGTAGGAACCCGCGGCAATTTAGTTGGGAGTTTGTTAAGAAATTAGTTTTTCAGTTGTAACTTATTTTTGGGTGAGAAACCCTAACTATTTAGAATTCATGGAATCAAGATGAAGTGTAATGTTATTTATTGTAATGAAAAATACAATAGAAGGGTTTGAGAGTTGAGTGAGAAGACTGTTGGTTTTTGTATTTTTTTCTAAATATTAATGAAAGGTTGGAAGACAAGTGCTTCACAATTTTCTCAAAGATTCCTATGTTTAGCTGTTGTAGTATGTTCTCCCAGTGTATGTTCTCTCTTTCTTTGTTTCCATTAAATGTATTCTTCTGTGCTTGAATGAGAAAGTATTGATGTAGAAATCATTTTCATATGCTATATATCTATCTTGTTTCAAATATTCATTTTCAGAATGATAAGTTTATATAAAATTCATCTAAGCTAGATGATCTGTGTGACTTTGAATTTTTTATTTTTCATCTATCCATATTTTATGATTTGGTGTCTAGCAATAGTTGGTTGTCTGGCCTCTGAGATAAAAAAAATTCTGCCAATTTCTGAAAACCTTAATTTGATATTCTTTATGGCTCCATGCCCAATAGATATTCTTCTCATCCCTACTAACCATTTCATACTCTTTTATTCTCAGAGAACCTAGCTACTGTATTGATTGAAAAATCGATAGGAGAGATCCCTCACTGGACTGGAAGAAGGCTAGCTTCCAGTCTACAAGTAGGTTTGTGGTTACCTCTGATATTTTCTGTTGTAGCCAAGAAAATTACAGAGTGATAACATTATGGTGCCATTGCTGAGGAGTGAAGGTGAAATATTCCCTAGGAAAAAACAACAAGGTTTCAAGATCTGATTCCTAAGGGTAAACAAAGAATCAGATATAGAAGTCGGCTGTATAATTTTACCCTGGCAATTTCATTGTCAAGATTAGTTACAAAAAGGTGACCCCACTAGAAATACTTGCTCCCAAGAAGATCCATACAAGGAAGAACCCAGACCCAAATCCTCCAGAAGTTGCATTTGACCCTGGAAAAATTATTTGGAAACGTTAGAAAGGATCATCTGAGATACATATAGTGTCCTTAGAAAGAACATTTTCCATGCCAAAATATGAAGTCAAAATTCTTGAAGATGTTCCCTTTGTTGTAAAGTTTGAAAAGTTTCTGGTTAGAAATAAGTCAGAGTTCAATTTAAGTAAGACAATTTTTGACATTAATAAGTTTAAATCTTTATTTCTTGTTGCTCCTGGTGTCAGTTCCCCAAAGCCTGGTGCTATCTCCCCAAAAGATTTAGTCTCAAGCCAAGTTTCAACCTTGAAACAAAGTGTTATCAGATTCATGGCTGCTAGGTTTTCCCCTATTGTTCTCCCTACTCAACTGCATGACTTACCGTAGAATTATTCTGAAAGAATTAAAACCTATAATTCCAAAAACGAAGATATCAAAAAACAAAAAAATTTGGACATATTTAATGATTTTGTTGATTTAGAGGAAGTTGACTATGATGATGTGAAAATGAGATTGTTTGCACAAAGTTTTGTTGGAGAAGTCAAGAAATGGTTCAAGGGACTTGCGACAGGAAGTATCCTTGATTTCCCTGGTTTTGAAACAATTTTCCTTAGAAAATGGGAGGATAATAAAAACCCATTACAACTCCTAACACAATATAATAGTTTGAAAAGAGATGTTGCTGAAACAATCCAAGAATTTTCAACTAGGTTCATGAAGGTGTATAATGCAATCCCTGATCAAGTTAAACCTCCTCTTGGAGATTTCTAGTTGCATTATGGTGATTCTTTTAGTAGTGAATTTTCTTTGTTTCTAAGAGAAAGGATATATGATACTTTAGTTGATATGATGAATGATGCTATAGAGGTAGAAGCTAATTTAATGGAATCTGGAAAAACAAATATTAAATTTGAAGCTATGAAAAAGAAGGTCAAAGAGGAAAATCAACCTTCATCCTCTAAGTCTGTAGATATAAAGCTTGATATGATGGTGAATACAATGTAAAAATTATTCCCTCAAATAAGACAATGTGACCAAAGAAATTAGGGACACCAACAAATCAGACCTCCATTTTAAGAAAACTATGCTGAAGATTTTGTTGAAGAACCTGAAGATCAAATCCATCTATTTGATGAAGATGATTCTGAAATTTATTTGCCTAAAGAAGGACATGATATTTTTCAGAAAGAACAAGATAATGAAGTGTTAATGGATTCAGAAGAATACAGACAAGGATATCAAAGTGATATTTATGAATTTCATAAACAATATAATCTCAGGAACATAAATTTGGTTGTCAATTCAAATAAAGCTCAAGTTGATCAACCCCCTACCAATCAAAGGAAGAAAGATCCTCCAAGAAAAGACATGCCAAAGAAAAAAAATACAAAGGATGATGGTCCAAATAAATCTCAAGATGCAAAAAAAGATGCTAACAGTAAAGAGGTAGATAAGTATCAATCTACTTTTAGTCTTGAAAGTGAAATTTCTAAGTTGAAAGTTTCAATTCCTTTTAATGAGCTTATAAAAAATAATGAATATAGAGGTTAGATTATGAAAATTTTTAGAACAGGAGAAACCTATGACACTCTAAACCTTCATGATGACCATCCTACTTTCCTTTTTGGCCCAAGGGTTGAACCAGACTGTGATAATGACAATGAAGTACCTCCTTTTTATGTCAGTCTAAATTTTCATGATATGACCCTGCATAATGTTGGTTGTGAAGCCTGATTATGTTCTTGATTCAGAGGTCCTTGCTTTCAGCCATGTTTATACCCCATGAAGACTTTACACCCCAGAAGTATGTACACTCTTCCACATGGGGGAGTGCAGAGGGGGGGTACCCCCTCTTCGGGGTCCGGGGGGTTCGGGGGCAGCATCCCCTGAAGGAAAAATTGCCTTGTAAATGTATATTGTAATTTCATTGTAAATCTAGACCGTTCATTATAAGGTCACAGATCTAACGGTAGAAATTATGTTAGGTTTTTTTTCCCTAGAAGACAACCCTCTGTTATGTGGGAAATGTATTGCGGCTATGCATTATGGCGAGTATTGTATTCTGAGAGAGGAGACCGTGAGAGAAAGTAGAGGAAGTTACAATGGGTTTTGTTGTAGGTTGTATCCCTTCATTTGCTGGATAATAATAAAGGAAGGACCTGGAAATTTCTCTGGTGGGCGTAACCCACACTGGGTGAGCCACGTAAATCAATGTCTCTCTTGTATTGTGTATCTTCTGTGTTTTGTTTCTGCTTTTGTTTTATTTTATTGCTCCGCGGTCCTGTTTTTCTAACACATAATGCCATGTTAGATTCATGGGCATCCCACAACTTGATGCCAAAGGTGGTTATGGAAAATATTGGATTGGATATCACCAGACCATATAAATACTTGTTTTCATTTGATTCAAGGGAAGTGAAATTATTAGGGTTGATTAAAGATCTTGTTGTCACCCTAACTCATATCCCAGCTAAAAGTGTTCTCATGGATGTGGTGGTTGTTGACATTCCTCCTAAATTTGGGATGCTATTGTCTAGGTATCGGGAAACAAAACTAAAGGGTACTTTGCAAATGGATATGTCTTATGCTACAATTACTGTGTTTGGGAAACAAAGAAGATTATTTAGAGAAAATAAATTAGTTTATATGGTAATTATCCTAGATAGACCTAATAATTACCCTATCTATGTTGTTGATACTGATATTGGGGATTCTATTTTTTATAATGATTTCTTTCTTGACGAGGAGGGAAAGAATGAACCATAAATTCCAGAGAAGAAAGGTGAACAGTTGCAGGAAAAGCCTATTTCAGATCAGGAAAATGATGATGATAATGGCTTGTGGAATATGGATTTTGATGGAGATTTTAGTAGAGAAGGAGTTGGGGATGGTGTATGGATTGTTCCCCCAAATGGTACCTAAAAACTTTGTTCTTTCAAATTAGATTTTGAATGTAAAAACAATGTAGTTGAATATGAGGCTTTAATGTTGGGGTTAAATACTTTGAAAGAGTTGAAAGCTAATATAATAGTTGTGCATGGTGACTTTGAACTAGTGATTAATCAAGTTAAATGTATTTACCAAACTAAACACCCCAGAATGAGGGCATACTGTAATGTCCCCGAGCATCAACACCATTGTTGGGCAACCCTGCTGGGTGCCTATGTTCAACTTTGACCTTCTGGCACTCCATATATCTGGCGATGTAATCTTCAATTTCCTTTTTCATACCTGGCCAAAAGTGATGGATCTTGACTTTTGCCATTGTTTTATGATATGAAGGGTGCCCAACATAAGGCAAATTATGCATTTCTTTCAAGATCATAATTCTCAATTCCTGGAAATTAGGTACGTAAATTCTATTTTTGTACAGGAGTGTTCCATCAGCTTCGAATTTATAATATTCCGTTTTTTGTAGCATCTTACCTTGCTGTAGATTTTCTACCAATTCCATGTACTACAAATTTACATTTGCAGTTTCTGAAATTCTGTCGTTAATATCAGTTTGATACATGCTAATGGCCATAACGTGTAACTCATGCACTCTCCTATTGAGTGCATCAACCACTTTTTTCTCCTTTCCTTTGATATGTTTGATATCAAATTCATACTCACAAAGGAATTCCAACCATCTACTCTTCCTATCATTCAAGGTTGGATGATAAAAAAAACGTTAGACAGTTATCGTTTGTCCTTAGTTCAAACCTCTTTCCCATGAGGTAATGTCTCCATTTCTTCAGAGTGCGCACTATGGATGCCAACTCAAAATCATGAGTTGCATAGTTCTTTTCATGCTCTTTCAATTTTATGGACTCATAACATATTACAAACCCATTCTGGCTGAGGAATCCTCCCAGTCCTTCTTTGCATACATCTGTGCAAACCATGAAATCCTCATTTAGATCTGTGATCCTCAGGATTGGAGCACTGGTTAACAACTGCTTCAATTGTTGGAAGCTTTTCTCACATTCTTTTTTCCATTGAAATTTCTTCTCCTTTCTTTGCAAGGAAGTGATGGGGTGAGCTATGCTTGAGAACCCTCCAATGAACCTTCTGTAAAAGCTAGCTAGACCCATAAAGGATCTGAATTTTGTCACATTCTTCAACGCTGACCATTCTCTGATGGCTTCTATCTTCTCAGGATCCACGACTATCCAATATTTTGAAATGGTATGTCTGAAATAATGGATCTGATTTTGATAGAATGAGCACTTGCTCAATTTGGCACATAGTTAGTGCTCTCTTAGCACTTGCAACACCATCCTAATATGATGTTCATGTTATTCCTCCAAATTGGAATACACCAAGATGTCATCCAAAAATACTATGACAAACTTGTATATATATTCTCTGAATACACCATTCATTAGGCACATCAAAACAATGGGTGCATTTGATAACCCAAATGGCACCACTGTGAATTCATAACAACCATACCTTTTTCTGAAAGAGGTCTTACTGATTTTTTCATTCTTTATCCTTACTTGGTGGTACCTTGACCTGAGGTCTATTTTTGAAAATATCTTGACATCCTTGAACTGATCAAAGAGATCATCGATCCTCGGTAAAGGATACTTGTTCTTAATGGTCACTTTGTTCAACTCCCTGAAATCGATGCACAATCTCAATGCCCCATCTTTATTTTTCACGAATAAGATTGGGGGACCCCAAGGTGACATACTTGGGCATATATACCCCTTCTTCATAAGTTCTTCAAGCTGCAATTACAGTTCTTTTAGCTTTGGTGTACTCATTCTGTAAGGAGTTTTTGACACTGGAGATGCTCCATGCATAAGGTTTATAGAGAAATCAATATCTCTCTTCGGGGGTAGTCCGGGTACCTCCTGGAATACATATTAAAAATCCTTTAACACTACATGGTCTTCAATATTTGACACCTTATCCTTAGGTGATTCATCCATATGGGCTGCAAATATTTGGAAACCCTTCCTATAACACTTCTTTAGCTACATTGCTGAGATTTCTCTAACAGTAACTGCCCTTGGGATTCCCTACACTTTCCTTGGGTTTCCTTCCTCATCTAGGCAAGTGAATGCCTTGTTATGACACTCTAAGATGGCATGGTGCTGGTCCAACCAATCCATCCCAATTGGATAGCTATAGGAATCTAAAGGTAAGATGTTCAATTCAACCCTTGTGCTCAATCCATTCATGTCCACTGGACACGACTTAACCAACTCAACAAAATTTCTCTTGGTTCTTGTAGCCAACTACACTAACCAAGATTTTCCATGCTTGATTCTTGGAAAATGCAAACTTTTCACCATTCTAGGATCTATATAACTATGAATAGCTCCTAAATCAATTAAAATAGTAATGGTTTGATTGTTGATCATACCTTCCACTTCAATCATATGTGACTGATATTCTACTTGCAATCATATGTGACTGATATTCTACTTTCTTGTTGTCCAGGGCTGCGTAGATCCTTGGTACACTTCTACCCATGTCCTCCACTATTTCTATCTATTGAACATTGTGGACAACTCTCACTTTGTCATTTATGTGGGGGAAATATTTGTACCTATGATTCCCTTTACAACCCCAACATTCCATAGGTGGCTATCTTGGCATTTTCCCACCTATTTCAGCCTTCCCGGGCTCTCTAAGACCTGGCTTTCCTTGAGGGATATTTCTGAAAAAGGATGGCTTAGTTCCCTTCTTCCTCTGATCCATATTGAATTTCTTCTTGTTTTTGCAAGCCTTCCGGAAAGTGGGATATTCCCTTTGATGCTCATATAAGCATTTTTATATCCTTATAGTTTCTTCCATAGTTTAAGGATCGTCATAATGGATCTTGTCATCGATGGAATATGGTAGTCCACTTAGATACCTTTGAATTTTGACAGTCTCATCCTTGATGAAAGGGACATACTTCAACAATTCCAAAAACCTTTGTTCATATTCATCAATGGTCATGCTACCTAGCTTGAGTTCAAAGAACTCTTTCATCTTTTTGTCATACTATCTCTTATTCAAGTATTTATTTTTGAAATACTTCTTGAATTCCTTCCAAGTATCATTTTCCTCTTTAATGTGTTGCACTTGCATAAGTTGATCCCACCACATGGATGCCTTTCCTTTCAGTTGATACATTGCAATTCTTCCTTCTGCATGAGAGGAATAATTATATAATTGGAAATATTTCCTCATGCCAAGCAGCCATGTCTCAACATCTTCCTCCTTCTTGTGCCCTCCATCAAATATAGGAGGCTTAATGTTTTTCATTTCACCCTTCAGTTCATCCACTCCAGATCTCCTGTGATTTTTGGTAGGAGATGGGCTTGAACTACTGTGTGCCCTCCTCTTGGAGTTCCCTTGGGAGTGATGATGGTGTCTGCCAACATTCCTTGATTTCCTCTTTTCATCGGGAGACCCGTGACTTCTTGATTTACTGGAGTCACTTTCCTTATCCAATTTCTTTTCTATCCTTTCCAGGATCTGTATCAACTTCATGTTGAATTCTCCCTATTGTTCCCTGGCTTTCATGAGCTTTATGTTATTTGATCGATGAGTCTGGACATATTTCTGCAATATTTCAATGATTTTCATCATGTTTCCCTCCTTATCTATCTCTTCTCCATGCCCATTGGAGTTCGACCCTTCAACTCCCAAATGGACATCCATTCCTCTAGCTTCATTTTCTGAACTGAAAGCATTTTGTGCCTCCTCCAATTCTCTATACTCTATAACAATTCGGTTTGATTCTGACAATCATTGGCTCTGCAAACACAATGTGCAGTTAATTGAAATTTGTTAGGCCATCAGTCCTTAACAAATTCCACAGTATTCATAAACCAATCTGATTCAAGAAAAAATTCTGATTCCATTTTCTTTCTGAGCTTTGCTCTGCAATGATTTTTCAGCACTAGCCCCTTTTTCTTAGCCCCCAACCCATATGACCATGGGTTGTGGCCAAGATCTAGATCGATAGGTGCTTATTCAGGACTTCGGGCCTCCGTCTTTGGAAGTTTTCAAAGCACATCACAACCAATCTCTCAGAGTTCTGAATTAATGAACTTGTGAAGTAGGGTGGATCAATAGTCCATGACTACCCAACATCCAATGACTGACACCCACTATGGAACTTCAGGCATCTGAGATCTGGGACTTTGGAGCTTTGGAGCTTCTTGAATTTGGAGGATTTCACATCCACACACCCCCAATGCCTCAAACTGTTAATCTCCAAACACTTCCATTCACCTTTGGTGACATTAATATGTCTCATCACCTCAGTATTACGAAACTTTTGAAAGTTATTCCTTTTGTTCCCTTATGAACCATTCTTCTAGAGTGTCAAGTCTCCAGAATTCACAACTGGAACCATGCATCCACTAGGACCCACATTTTCCGTACTTGAACTAAGATACCAAATATTCACATCACTTAATGCCTTTTAAATTGTGGGGGCATGCATCCGCGGTTTGGAGTAACCCACCTTTAGTCCCACGATCTATTGACTAAAGGCGGGTTACTCCACAGGAAAATCATGGTTTGGATTGTGGGACTACCCTGAGAAATTAATTCCCATGCAATTTGGGTCCCCGCAATTCCTCCTGGCCATCGATCTAGATGTATCGTGATCAATGCCAGTGTGGGCCCGTCAACCTTTAACTATGTTATTCAACCTTAGTGCCCACATAGTACAACTATCAACATTCTAGGTGGGGGCACGTGGCAGGTATAGGAGAGGTCCACATCACCTCTAGGTGACATCATCATGACTCACCACTTCGACTCTTCAGGCTTCAGAGCTTCAGACTTCGGGAGTTTCAACTCCTCTACGCTCGCTTTTGCTCGGAGTGATTTCCCTCGGAGTTCATGATCTATCGACACGTGTCATCCTTTATAATCAACAACTATGAGTGACTTTGACACTTCGGGCTTCAGGAGTTTCAAACTCACAACACTTTTCTCCTCCCGAAGTACTTCCACCCAAAGTACATGATCTCTTGACGCGTATCTCCCCCTTGATTTGATGGCCACTATCCACTTTGGATTTTTGGGCTTCTGGAGTTTCAGAATCCTGCACACTCGTTCCTTCTGGAGTGCTCTTACCCAAAGTTCATAATATGTCAATGTGTGTCCTTCGCAACGGACGGTTGCAATATACTTTGGCCTTCGAGACTTCGGGAGTTTGTCACACTCCACACTTGAAAACCTCTGAAGTGACTTTCCCTGAAGTCTCAGATTTGTTGACACGTACCCCTCTGGCAACCAACGACCAGGATCTACTTTGGCTATTTCTCTTTCTCCTTGATCACAAAACTTTCGAAGTGCTCTCGCTCTGGATTTGTGGATCTTGCGCCACCTGTCCACCTAGATCGGATGACTTTCAATCCTTTGCAGTTAGATCCAATGGCTTGGGATGTGTTTCCTCCTCATTTCTCTCCTTTGCTTTCCCAGACATGGATCTAACAGTCCAAACTCCTTCCAACAACATATCTGATGACTGTTGTCACTCCTCCTCATGAGCTTTGTTTTTCCTTAGAGGGTTGCATCGAAACTTAGTCGACTTTCATATATGTGAACTCCTTGCGACATATCTTCGCATCCCTTCACAAGAAAACTCAAGTTATTTCTCTCGAGCTTTTTGAGTCAAAGACTCTGTTGACGCACTCCTTGCACCCAAGGATGCTTTGAACCTCGAATTTTGTCCCTTTCGACAACAATTCAGTCTAAAATATTTGTCTCGTTAACCACTAACATGGCCCATCCAGGATTAGTGTTGAAACCATGGCTCTGATGCCAATTTGTAACATCCCCGATCATCAACACCATTGCCAGGCAACGCTACCCAAATACCTTGTCTTTCAACAAACTAGCTTTGATATCAATTTGTAATGTCCCCGAGCACCAACAGGTTGAGGAACTCCACAGAGGAACATACGTATACATATAACATGCATTTCTAATGAATTTAAAACAATTAAAATAGATTTATTGCTACCATACAGACTTAAATGGAATTGAAAGTAATTCCTACATGCAACAGAAGACATGATAATATTTCAAGAATCACAGACATGCATAACATATATAATTACGCACATAAATGATACTTATCTTTTAACTGGAGTAAAACCACCAACTACGTGCAAACCTTCCATGAACCTCCCAACCTTAGACCACACTTCTCATCACTCTCAGTAGTGGGTCACCCCCGAGCTTGGACTAAACTCCACCAGGCAAGGGATTCCTAGTCTAGGCAAGGTCAATAGGAAATTCACAAAGTTTAAGAGGAAGGATTCTCTCCTAGGAGCCACTTACACCCACTACTCACAGACTCTCATTCCCCACATGCCTGTCCCACCCCAGGAGTATACACCTTCACTATCACACAGTCCATAGGATGCTTCACCTCCCTTACCATGGGCTTCAACAACAGGCCAGACCAAAATTCTCAGAGCTCTGTAGTAGCTACGAGACTCCCTCCAGGAGAAATCACTTCCTCAACACACTCTCTCACCTGGAGAGAGTTGCTCACAGGCCTGACAACCCACTTCTTCAATCCACAACAACCTCTCTCACCTGGAGAGAGAGTTTCTCACAGGCCTGACAACCTGCCTCTTCAACTGTGGGCTTGACAACCCACTTATTCAAACCAAAATATTTAATTCGGGTAAGGCAAGGGACGAATCAGTAAATTACAGAGGTGAAAAATGGTCACGGGTTCAACAATGGCGGAAATGGATGGTTGTGGCTTGCTCATTGCATGAGTGAACTCGTGAAGAGAGACGGGTAGACTGGTCTAGCATAGCCAATATGATCAAGCGTGAGATTCGAAACTCTTTGCGTGAACCTCCCTGTGTGAGTGAGTTTCCCCCCCCTGTGCGTGTGTGAGTGCCTCAGTGAGTGAGCGGGTCTGTGAAAGTGCATGCCTCCCCTCCCCAACAACAAGAACTCCCCCCCTAAGTTTTTCATGTGCCCGAGCCGACACCTGTCACTCATGAAGCATGTATATTTTCCTTTGGAAGTCCCTTTCCTTCCCTAGGAACTTAGGATAAAAACATATCCTTTTAAACATCTTTTGGAATAATAAATAAATTATTATTCTATTGGACTTAAGCCCCTAGAATTATCCCCTCTTTCCAACCTCTCAGCCCCCTCTCCCTTACCCAACCTAGTGGAGTATATTCCCCCATTCTCTTTTATCATGGTCGGTCTACGCGCAATGATGTTTTTATATTAATAATATGAATATTTACATGTACAAAATAGGCTCCTGGCCTTTAACACCTAGGCTCTTCGGCCTACTAACACATAATCCTACCAACTTATAATTGCCCGACTCACCAGCCTACAAAACATGTTTACAATTCATAATACAACTGGGGCTCATCCTAGAGATATTACACATACAAGAATGCAATACTAGAATTTTTGGAAGGATTCACAGAGTATGATGTATCACTGATACCCAAGGGGCATAATATGATTGTTGATGCTTTAGCTACCTCAACTAGTGTTTTTAAAATTCCTATTCATCCAAATAAAAAGTATGATATTGAAGTCAAACACAAGCCATCAATACTTGAAAATATCAAATATTGGCAGGTGTTTGAAGATGATAAACAAGTGATTAGATTTCTTCAAAATTCAGATGAATTTTCCAGTACACATATAGATGAACAAAATCTTTTTGTTGAAGAAGAAGTTGCATATTTGATTCTGAGTTCAAAAGATTATCAAAATGTTATAGTTGGAAAGGAGATTATTCAATTGAAGAATAATTGCATCCCTAAGGTTTTGGTTCCTATTAAGGAGATATTTGATAATAACGATGTGGAAAAAAACCCAAAGGTGACTCCAAATGAAGGTGAGGTAGAAGAATACAACATTGGAACTGAGAAGGAACCAAGATTCATCAAATTGTCAGAGAATTTAACTCCAGTAAATAAAGAAAGGTATCTTAAGTTAATGAAGGAATTCTCAAATTTGTTTGCATGGATTTATGAATATTTGAAGGTTTATGATACAAATATCATCCAACATACAATTCCAATCAAAGAAGATCATAATCCATTTAAATAGAAACTAAGGAGGATTAATCCATTGCTCCTACTTTTGATTGAAAAGGAAGTAAAAAAATTGATTGATGCAAATATTATTGTCTCATTGAGGTTTTCTAAATGGTTGGAAAACCTGGTTCCTGTCAGGAAGAAGAATGGAGAAATCAGGTTGTGTGTAGATTTCAGGAATTTGAACAGGGTGTCTTTGAAGGATAATTATCCTCTCCCGAAGATGGATTACATTTTACATAAAGTTGTGGGATCACAAAAAATGTCAATGTTAGATGGCTATTCTTGGTATAATCAAATCATGGTGCACCCAGGCGATCAAGAAAAGATAAATTTTACCACACCTTGGGGGACATTCATGTATGCAAAGATGCCATTCGGTCTGATGAACGCAAGAGAAACATTCAAACGAGCTATGGATATAGATTTTTTATAAGAAATGGATAAGTTCATTGTGATATACTTGTATGACATTACAATTTTTTCTATCTCAGATGATGAACATTTAAGCATTTAAAACAGTTTTTTATGAAGTGCAGGAGGTTTGGTATTTCTTTAAATCCAAAGAAGTCAAAGTTTGTAATTCAAGAGGGAAATATATTGGGACATGTGATATCAAATGAATGAATCATTATAGACCCAAGAATAGTAGAAATAATCTAGAAAACAAATAATCACATGAATAAAAAAGAAGTACAATCTTACCTTGGCAGAGTGAATTTCCTAAGGCAGTTTATACCAAACTTTGTTGAAACTGTCAAGTATATCACTCATATGTTAAGAAAGGATAACCATGTTAAATGGACTATTGAATCAAAGGGGTCATTTGATGACATAAAGAGAGGGATTTATGAAGCACCAATGTTAATCAACCCAGATCACACTAAATATTTTATGAATTTCACCTTTTCCTCTAAATATACTACTATAGGAGTATTGTTGTAGAAAAATGAGCAGAATTTGGAGCAGCCTATAGCCTTCTATA
>ML777929.1:918294-932490 GCA_009831015.1 Picea engelmannii | reverse complement strand
TTATTAATCAAATAGATCAAAATGCGCAATCAAGGTAAGAGTAGGCCAAGGGACATAGTTTGAAAGAACCTTTTGCAGTCATGTGATAAACCAATGGTCAAGTGTCTTTCAGAAAAATTAATAAAAGACAACGACAGTCCAGACAACGAAAGAGGTGTTTTCACACTTTCAGTTGTGAAAACTGAATCGAAACCAAATTGTAATTGTCACAAAAATGAAACAAATGTCTAGTTGCACAATGCGACGATGATTTGTCGTTTAGAAGACAAGAGGTGTAGGTAGCCTTTTTTTTTTTAGAGCAATAAAAAAAATGAATTGGCTGCCAACAACTTCTTAGCCCAAGATGTAATGGAGTAAGTTGATAACACTCAGGATAAGTCATGTGTTTTTTGTTTTGTGAAGTTATCTATGGTTTTAGATATAGTCTGAAGCATTTTTCAACACCAACAAATGAAAAATAGAGATTTCAAAGCACCCTTGCTGAGAAACTACTAAAATAGAGATTTCACAGCAAAATGTTTTCTTTGATGCGAAATCATTAGTCAACATGTAAATGAGTATTTTTGGCTTCTAGATGGAGTGAGTTTGGTATGTCAGCATCATATTTGGATAATCAAACATTTTTTCCATCGAATGTGTGTAACCGAAATATATTAGGGTGTATAAGTTAGTCAGAAAGTGAAACCCTAATTTTTAGGAACTCGTGGCAATTTAGTTGGGAGTTTGTTAAGAAATTAGTTTATTAGTTGTAAATTATTTTTGGGTGAGAAAACCTAACTATTTTGAATTCATGGAATCAATATGAAGTGTAATGTTATTTATTGTAATGAAAAAGACAATAGAAGGGTTCAAGAGTTGAGTGAGAATACTTTTGTTTTTCATAATGTTTTTTGAATATTAATGAAAGGTTGGAAGACAAGTGCTTGAATATTTTCTCAGAGATTCATGTGTTCAGTTGTTGTAGTTTGTGCTCCTAGTGTATGCGATCTCTTTCTTTGTTTCCATTAAATGTATTCTTATATGTTTGAATGAGAAAGTATTGATGCATAAATCATTTTCATATGATCTGTATCTATCTTGTTTCAAATATTCATTTTCAAAATGATAAGTTTATAAAAAATTCATCTAAGCTAGATGCTTTATGTGACTTTGAATGTTTTCTTTTTCATCTATCCATATTTTATGATTTGATGTCTAGAAATAGTTGGTTGTCTGGGCTTTGGGATAAAACATTTTCTACCAAGTTTTGAAAACCTTAATTTGATCTTCTTTATGACTCCATGCCCAATAGATATTCTTCTCATCCCTACTAATCATTTCATACTCTTTTGTTTTTCATAGAACCTAGCCACTATACTGATTGAAAAACTGATAGGAGAGAACCCTCTTTGGATTGGCAGAAGGCTAGCTTCTAGTCTAAAAGTAGGTTTGTGTTTACCTTTGATATTCTCTATTGCAGCTAAGAAAATTACATAGTGATAACATAGCCTACAGTCCCTCACCCCGACATCCCTGTCCCACCCCAGGAAGTGTGTCCCTTCTCTACTTGAAATTCCCTTGGCTGCCCCACTTCCCTTTTGGGGATTTAGCAACATGATAGATAGGGAGTCTCAGAGCCATGTAGCCACAAATTTTCCTCTAGCAACCAACCTATAGTCCCTCATCCCCCACTTGCCTATCCCACCCCAGGAAGTGTGCCCCTTCTCTTCTCAATAGTTCCTCAGTTGTTCCACTTCCCTTCTGGGGCTTCAACAATAGACCGAACATGGATTCTTAGAGCCTTGTAGCTCCAAATTTCCACCTTGGGAATTAATTACCAACAAATCTCTCACTTGAAGAGAATGCTCACAAGCCCTGACAACCCGCTTCTTCGACCACAGCCTTGAAAACCCGATTCTTCGACCACGGGCATAACAACCCACTTTTTTTTATCTATGACCTCCTACCCACTTCTTCCATGCCAAACTTACCAAGTACAGGTACCGGTACCATTGGTAGCATTGATCCATGAAAAATATGGTAATATTGATGGGAAAATGTACTAAATTCCCCAATATATATGCATGTTCCCTTATTGACACATGGCCCTCAAGGAACCCACTTTTCCCCACTTCTAATTCATTCCCTTCCCATAGGAACTTAGGATAACATAAAGTTATATCCATACTTTATAATTTAGGGATAATAATATAATATTCTTTTGGATTAAACCCTCTAGCTTAGTCCCTTCCTAGACTCTTAGCACCCCTTTCCCTTCCTAGTGGATTTTACCCCCCTATACTCTTTTACATGGTTGGTCTACAACAGTGATGTGTTTTAATTAAAATTTGCATGTGATTACATATTACAATGATAGCTCACTAACCATTTTAGCATATGGCTCCATGGCCTACTAACCACACAAGAACTATGGCCTCATAATACATACACACAAAGGCAGGCTAGCCAAATATTCCTTGGCTCACCAGCCTATGTGTTCATTTACATTTATAGGTACAGTTAGGGTTCATACTAGGGTTATTACATTCCCATCACCCTTATTTATGCATTGTCCTCAATGCAGTATATGCACATATACAATCAAGACTTCAAAAGTATTCAAAACGATGTGGTTATTCTACTTGCATTGCATCGTCATGCTCCCAAGTTGTATCCTCAAGACCGTACCATATCCATTGGAACTTTACTATCCCTATGGCTTGATTCCATATTTGCTTGATCTCCTGGTCCAATATGCAAACAGGTTGCACTGGAAAGTTTCCTTCTTGCTCCACCTGGATCACATTCCAATCAATGAGATGATTAACATCAGATACATACTTTTAAGCAATGATACATGTAATACATTATGAATACACATTGATGTAGGTAAGTCAAGCATGTATGCTACAGGACGAATCCTCTCTAGGATTTCAAATGGCCCACAATAACGAGCTGTCAGCTTTGAACAATTTCCCAACTTTAGGGAACTTCTTTTGGATTTTACTTTCAAGAACACATGGTCACCCTCTTTGAACTCTCTGTAAGTTCTGCCCTCATCAACATAACTTTTCTACATGTCCCGGGAAACCTTTAAATTCCATTTTATTCTCACCATCTTCTCTTCCATTTCCCTGAGTAATTTTGGTCCAACCACTGCTCTGTATGATGGGTTGTCCCAGCTCACTGGTGCGTTGCATTTTCTACCATAAAGTGCCTCAAATGGGCTCATCTTTAGAGATTCTTGATACCCATTTTTATAAGAAAAATCCACTAAATGCAAGTAATCTTCCCATTTGGATGGTTTATCCATCACATACATCCTTAGCATGTCTTCTATCACTTGATTCACCCTCTTCATTTTCCCATCTGACTCTGGATGATAGGTTGTGCTAAAGTTCAGATTGGTCCCAAATCCTTTCCAAAAATTTGATGTAAATTTTGGATCTATGTCAGACACAATTGTCTTGGGTATACCATGTATTAGAGCAATTTATATCATATAAATATCAACAATGTTGGTTGCCTTGTGAGTGAGATTTATTGGAATAAAGTGGGAAGATTTAGTAAGATTATCCACCACCACCATGATGGAATCATGCTGCTTGGATGTTCCAGGAAACGTGGTGATGAAATTCATTGTTACAACTTCCCATTTCGACTCAGGAATGGGTAATGGTTGTAGCAAACCAACTAGGTGTCTATGATCAACCTTGACATTTTGACATTCCAAACACTTGGCAGTAAAATCAACAACCTCCTTCTTCATAACTAGCCAATAATATTGGCTCTTGACAACTGCAATAGTTTTCTGGTAACATGGGTGTCCAACATAAGGTACATTATTCATTTATTTTAAAATCATATTTTTCAATTCCTGAGAATTTGGAAGATAAATTCTTCCCTTGTACATGAGAATTTCAATCTTTCCCAACTTATACTCTTCACTTTTCTGCTGCAAATTACCTTGCTAAAAATTTCCCTTTACCTCCATGTATTTATGCTATGATTTTGTAGCCTCTAAACTTATATCCTTCAAATCTTATTGGTACATGTTGATGGTTGTAGAATGCATCTCATGCACCCTCCTGCTGAGTGAATCCACCACCTTGTTCTCTTTACCTTTGATATGTGTAATATCAAAGTCATATTCGCTGAGATATTCCAACCATTTACTTTTCCTGGCATTTAAAGTTGGTTGTCCAAATAAATATTTCATACCACTATGGTCTATCCTTAACTCAAATATTTTCCCCATGAGGTAGTACCTCCACATATTCAAAGCATGCACTATGGTTTCCAATTCTAAATCATGAGTAGCATAGTTCCTTTCATGCTCCATTAATTTGCTTGACTAATAGCATACCACATGCCCATTTTGACTAATAACTCCACCAAGTTCTTCTTTACATGCATCAATGCATACACTAAATTATTCATTTGGATCAACAATATTTAATATTGGATCACTTTTCAATAAATGTTTCAAGTGTTGGAAAATCCTTTCACAATCTGATGTCCACTCAAACTTTACAGCCTTCTTTTGCAAGGAAGTGATTGGGTGTGCAATATTTGAGAATCCTTCAATGAATATTCTATAGTAACCTACAAGTCCCATGAATGATCTCATCTCAAAGACATTCCTTGGTGTTGGCCACCCCTCAATGGCCTTTATATTTTCTAGGTCCATTGTTATTCCTTCCTCTGAAATGATATGACCCAAATAATGAATTTTCTTATGGTAGAATGAGCAATTGCTCCATTTGGAATACAACTGATGCTCCCTCAATACCTGCAATACCATCCTCAAGTTATGTTCATGCTCTTCCTCAGACTTAGAATATACAAGAATGCCATCCATGATAACAATAACAAGCTTATCTAAGTAATCCATGAAAATACCATTCATTAAACACATGAAGAAAATTGGTGCATTCGATAACCCAAATGGCACCAATGTGAACTCATAATGACCATACCTTGTTCTGAAGGAAGTCTTGTTGATGTCTTCTTATTTGATTCTTACCTGATGATAGCGTGACCTAATATCAATCTTGAAGAACATCTTAGCATCTTTCAGTTGATTAAAGAGGTTGTCTATCCTTGGAAAAGGATACTTGTTCTTCACAATTACCTTGTTCAACTGTCTGAAGTCAATGCAAAGCCTCAAGGTACCATCACTCTTTTTCACAAACAACACTGTGGAACCCCAAGGTGAAAAACTTGGGTGTATATACCCCTTATTCAAAATCTCCTCAAGATGCATTTTCAATTCCTTTAGTTCTGGTGTGCTCATTCTATAAGGAGTCTTGGATATTGGGGCTGCTCTAGGAATCAAATTAATGGAGAAATCAATATCTCTCTTGGATGGAAATACCGATATTTATTTAAATACATCTTCAAAATTCTTTAGGACTACATAATCTTTAATAATTGGCACCTTATCTTTAGATTCGTCTTTAATATGTGCTGCAATTGTTTGAAACCCTTTCCTAAAAATTTTCTTCCACTGTAAGGATGAAACTTCTCTGATGGTTAATGATGTGGGAATTCCATGAACTTTCCTGAACTTTCCTTCCTCATCCAAGAAATTAAAGGCCTTATTATAAAAATCTAGGATAACATGATGCCTATCCAACCAATCTATACCTATGAGGAAATCATATGATCCCAAAGGTATGATATTAAAATATGTTCTTGTGCCCAGTCCATTCATGTCCATTGGACATGCCTTAACTATCTCATTAATTTTCCTTTTAGCTCTAGTAGCTAGTTGTACTAACCAAGGTTTTCCAAGCTTGCTTCTTGGAAATTGAAATACTTTCACCATCTTAGGATCTAGATAACTATGACTAGCTCCCAAATCAATTAAAATAGCAATGGGTTGGTTATTGATCTTACCCTCCGCTTCAATCATATGTGACTAAAATTCAGCTTGCTTGCTATCTAGAGATGCATAGATCTTTGGTACATTTCTTCCCATATACTCCAATATTTCATCTTGTTGTACATTCTGAGAAGTCTTCATTTTTGCACCTCTGTGAGGGAAATCTCTCAACACATGATCTCCTCCACAACCCCAATATTGAATAGGTGGTTTCCTTGGTATTTTCTCTATTTCCTTTGTCATTCTAGGTTCTTTAGAGGCTGGTTGTCCATGAGAATTATTTAAGAATGAATGGTGGCTTGATCCACTTCTTCCTATGGTCCATCTTACTTTTCTTTTTTTCTTCCCATACCCTTTGTAAAGTTGGTCTTCCTCTATGTTGATCATAAAGGTATTTATCCATCCTTATAGTGTCCTCTAGTGTCTTGGGATCATCATACTATATCTTATCACTGAGAAAACATGGAATCCCACTCAGGTACCTCTGAATCTTAATTTGTTCACCCTTGATCAAAGAAACATATTTCATCAGCTCTAAAAACCTTCGTTCATACTCATCTATGGTCATACTCCCAAGATTGAGTTCAAAGAACTCAATTTTCTTATCATAGTATCGTTTGGTCAAGTATTTATTTTGAAAATACCGCTTGAATTCCCTCCAAGTAACCTTCTTCTCATCAATGTGTTGCACTTGCACAAATTGGTCCCACCGCATTGATGCTTTTCTTTTGAGTTGATAGATGGGAATTCTTCCTTCTTCTTGTGAGGAGTAGTTATGTAACTGGAAGTACTTCCTCATGCCCAGTAGCCAGGACTTTGCATCCTCATCCTTATTTTGTTCACCATCAAATGTAGGGGGCCTGATCTTATTCATCTCTCCCTATAGCTCATCTATTCCATGCCTCCTCTTATGATTTCTAACAGGGGATGGAATTTAACTACCGTGTACTCTCCTAGTTGAATGCCTTAGGGAGTGATAATGATTCCTGCCAACACTTCTTGTTCTTCTTCTCTCATCATGAGATCTGTGACTCCCTGTTTTGATTGACTCATTTTCCTTATCCATATTCTTCTCTAATATTTCTAATCTTTGCATTAAATTTATGTTGAAGCCTTCTTGCTACTCCTTGGATTTCATAAGCCTCTCATTATCAAATTTATAAATTTGGACATCCTTTTGAAGAATTTTTATGGTTTCTACTAAGTTCATGATTTTCTCCTTGCCTTCTCCATGTCCATTTGAATTTGTACCTTCATTACTAAAACTGACATACAACCCCCTAACTTCCTCTTCATGGATGTAAGTCCTCTACGTATATTCCATTTTGTTGATCTCTGTGGTGATCCTATTTTGACCTAAATTATGTTAACTATGAAAAATGTGTAGGAAACAATATTTGTTAGAATAACTAATTTAACAAATTCATGAAAATTATGCACAATTCTATTACAATAATGCATCATAACTCTTTCTTCTAATTTCTTATGAAATTAACTACCCAGATCAATTTTCTAGGTGGATATCTAGGCTCTTATTTCCAAGACCCTTCAATGAACCCACCATCAACACTTAGCCATTTTTTCGTCTACGCGGACTCAAAGACTCATAATCTTGTAACCTTCGTTTCATAAGTTCATCCAAGAAGTCTCAACACTTAACCATTTTTCCATCTAAGCGGACTCGTGAAATCATAATCTTATAACCTTCCTTTCATAAGTCCATCTGAGAAGTCTCAACACTTAACCATTTTTCCATATACGCGGACTCATAATATTGTAACCTTTATTTCATAAGTCCATTTGAGAAGTCTCAAGACTTAACCATTTTTCCATCTATGTGGACTCATAGACTCATAATCTTGTAACCTTCCTTTCATAAGTCCATCTGAGAAGTATCAACACTTAACCATTTTTCCACTTCTTACTGTGGTTTCGTGGGACTGACAGTTGGCATTCCACATGAATCCACATCACCCTCCAAATTTCGTCCCATCCAACATGTACCTGCCACCATGGAAGTACACGTATTTCTTCTACCACGTCAGATGACATGTGGCCTCCACATCATGCCGAAATCATCGTACGGAAAAATACCCAAAATTTTCCGATTTTCTTATTTTCAAAATTTCCAAAGAGGCTCAATTCTTCACATTACAAATGAAATTTCTCTCAAATTTTATTGTTGTAATTTCAACAAATGAGTTTCAAACATCCCTTTTCGACATTTTGTCAAACAGATCATTTGCATAGTTTGTAAATTTCACTTATGCGCTCCACTAATTGGCTCATCCATGCTCAGTGTTGAAAACTGGAGCCCTAATACCACTTTGTAACGTCCCCAACCACCCAAGCTGGGCCATGCCACACGAAAAATCTCTCTTTTACCACTCTGATACCATTTAATATACTGATATGTTCTGCATATGAACAAAGTTAAGCGAAATAATAACAACATACAACAATAATAATTCATACATATAAACAATATAAATTCCATAACATAACATCATAATTCATAACATAGCATTTGCACAAACACATAAAGACACTTATATTTAGTGAATTAAACACCAACTTTGTGCATAACTTGCACTTTCCTCCCATCCATAGACCACACTTCTCATAATCTCAGTGGTGGGTCACCCCCAAGCTGGGGCTAAAATCTACTCGGGCAAGGAAATTCTAAGTGAGTCTAAGGTTTTTCAGTCAACATCAATCCTCAACTTCAAGTTCAGACTCAAGCAACCAACCTATAGTCTCTCATCCCCCACATTCTTGTCCCACCCTAGGAAGTGTGCCCCTTCTCTGCTTGACAATCCATCTACTACCCCACTTCCCTTATGGGGCATCAACAACAAGACATATAGGGAGTCTCAGATCCCTGTAGCCGCAACTTGGCCTCTATCAACCAACCTACAATCCCTCATCCCCCACATGCTTGTCCCACCCCAAGAAATGTGCCCATTCTTTTTTCAACAGTCCCTCGACTGCTCCACTTCCCTTTCAGGGGTTTATCAACAGGTCAAAGAGGAATTCTCAAATCCCTGTAGCTGCAGCTTTCCACCTTAGGAATTAATTCCCAGTAGTTCTCTCACCTAGAGAGAATTCTCACAGGCCTAAAAATGCACTTCTTCGACCACAATCCTAAGAACCCGCTTCTTCGACCACGGGCCTAACAACCCTCTTCTTCGATCTACAACCTCCCACTCACTTCTTCTGTGCCAAACTTAACAAGTACATGTACCGGTACCATTGGTAGCATTGATCCATGAAAAATATGGTAATATTGATGGGAAAATGTACTAAATTCCCCAATATATATATGAATGTGCCCTTAATGACACATGGCCCTTAAGGAACYCACTTTTCTCCACTTGTAATCTGTTCCCTTCCCATAGGAACTTAGGATAACATAAATTTACATCCATACTTTAGACTTTAGGAATAATAATAGAATATTCATTTGGGATTAATCCCTCTAGCTTAGCCCCTTCCTAGACTCTTAGCCCCCCTTTCCCTTCCTAGTGGAGTTTATCCCCCCATACTCTTTTACATGGTTGGTTTGTAGCAGTGATGTGTTTTCATTAAAATTTGTGTGTGATTACATATTACAATGATGGCCCACTGGCCATTTTAGCATCTGGCTCCAAGATCTACTAACCACACGGACACTCTGGCCTACGAATACATACATACAAAGGCATGATGGCCCAAAATGCCCTGGCTCACCAGCCTATGTGTTCATTTACAATTATAGGTACAATTGGGGTTCGACATAGGGGTATTACACCATAACCGGGAAAGGAAGGATCTTCTATTACTTATACCTATATATATTATGTTTCCTCTGTAATAATACCCACCTCATGCCCAACAATAAATTGATCCCATGGGTAACTGGATAATGTGTATAAATATCCATATCTAGTCACTTCAAGACAAGAACTAGGGAATTGAAAAGAGGACTTTATTTATGGAATTGAAATGAGGACACTATAGCAAAGGTAGATAAATGATTTTCTAGAATTTTATCCCTCTCACACTCAAAACCATTTTGAAACATTGGTCCTCATGGATTAATTAAGTTAGGGTGGTGGGTTCACTTCTGGTAGTTTGTGGATGATTGGATTATAAGGGTAAGTTTTGACACAATTACCTGGTTCATGAAGAAATCCCTTCTCCATTGCAGTAAAAAATAGACAAATTAACTAGAAGTAGTCCAAAAAAATTTATGATGAAAATACTGCCTGGGTTTTGGTGATGTCTTAGATGGTTCTAGAAAATAGATAGGTAATGTAACTTTGTTGTTCCTGTAGAACATGTCAATAGTCAGACATAATTAATGACAAGGATTAGTGGAGGTATGATACTTACAAAAAATGGTGAGGCCATATAGCAAGAAATAAACGTAGCGATGGTTGACAGATATCAAAATTGTTTCATCAATCTTTACCTATGTGGGAATCAATGTAGATGGAGACATGGCCATTTTAGTTTTGAAATATATTTCTGTAGAGTGTATAAAATCTGCCACATAACAACTTTTGAGTGTTGATTAATTTATATATTTTAACATAAATACATGATTCTAAGGAATTCAACACATTATCCACATGCTAGAATCATTGTGTACATTGTTGAAACACATTGGTTTATATCATTTCAAAATTTCTAATTGAAGTATACACTTGCTCACTATTCTCTTGAAGAATGGAGTGTGATGTGATTACATATCCAATCTATTTGAGACTTCAATACCTTCATCCTTATAAACCCCAATGTTATTCCTTTACCATAAAATCCGAAAGTTGAAAGCTGCTTGTTTGGATAATTTGTATAAGCATGAGAATAAGAAGTTAATTTTGTTGGAAGATGGCCTAAAAACATCAATGTTAATGAATAGAGACACTGAGAAGTGAATACAACAAACATAAATAAATAACACACATAGATAGAGGGGAACATGGGGAAATGCTATTATTTATTGCTCAATCATTAGAGAAATGAACGCAAGTCTCAAGAAGATCCTCATAGGATTCTACATTTAACCAGGAGAGATCTCAAGCATTTCCAGGCATATAGAAAGCCAAACACTTGAGGAACCTTCGAATTGTAACTGCAAGTGTATGTGTTGTCACAACCCAACAATATACACCTTGAAAACAATTTCCTGATACCTTTCCCAACAGATCAATCATCACCTTTTCCTGCAAGCCAAGAGAAGCCAAACACCAATGGAGCTTCTCTTACAATATTGGTTGCGTGAACATGTCTGCACAATTTTCTCTAGTATGGACCACTCCACCTCCACTGAATCAACATAACCACAAAATGAATCAATTCAACCACTGTAGGTGATACTCATGCTTCTCAGATACCAAAGTACCCATTTCTATGCTATTTATTTGGTTTTTCTATGTGTCCACTGACAACATCAACTACATGTGAAATATTTGAACTTTCCACCGCAAATATCAACCATCATACTACATTTTCATAAGGTACATGAGACATATAAATATTTTCTCCCTTACTACCAAGACACAAACTTGAAGAAATATTACAATTGAAAGCTAAAGGGATATTTACTGGTTTCAAAAATTTCATACTAAACCTCATCAGTGACAACCAAAACTTACCATTTTTCCCATCTATGTGTACTTATATGTCCAAGATTTGTTTTGATGCTCCTAGATCCTTCATCTGAAACATCCTAGCCAACTGATCTTTTAACCTGTTGATATCAACCATGCTTTGCTTGCAACAATCATATAAAACACCAAGATAATGAATATGCCATAAACATAATGATCATACTCACTTCTTCAGAAAATTTGGCTCACCATGAAGGAATAAAGTATCTTCTACTTTTCCTAGTTACCTTAGGCCATACAATGAATCCTTGAGTTTGCAAACAAATATCCCTTTGTGATCCTAAAAAACTTCTCATGGTACATATCTCTACTGCTAATGATTTGTGGACAGTAGGGTCCCACAATATGTACACCTTAGCTCCATCACCATAACCAACAAAAATATAAAAATTTGTTCCCTTGACCAAATCTGGCCAAGTCATCCAAGTGAGCCTTCACCTCTCACCTCCAAGATAATTTTAATGGAGAATCCTAATCCCTTTAAAGGATTTATTACATGCAATCCTAGGTATTTAAAACCATGAGATACCAAAAACATGTGCCCAAAACCATGAATCTTGGCCTAACTTTGCCCCCCTTTTCTATGGCCAAAACTGACCAAAATTCCCTCAAAGTCAGGGTATATAGGAATACCACATGCTCTCCCTTATCACCTAGGTCATACAGACTTTAACAATGACATTTCAAAACTGGGGTATGCACGCCTAACTAGGTATTACAATCTTATTCCCATTTACATATAAAAAATGTGTTAACTCCACCTCGAGCTATGAATTCCAAAACCTCCCACCTTTCTATGGACCGACTGCTAGCCTCCATTGATTTTAATTCACATCCATGCTAGACTTTCTACCATCATTTCCAAATATGACTCCTTCAACAAATCTATCTCTTTTAAGCATTTCGTCAAACACTTTAAATGCATCCTTCAAGTTCCGCACTTTCCATACATATCCATAATCCTTAGTCATCTAATGTCAAGTATTTCATCTACCCTCCATAGCCACTTTTTCCATGAGCATGATTGCCACCATAACCACGACCACCATGTAAACCATTGTCGCTACCATCACCATTGCCTCTGGAGTAACCATGTGACCCACCATAATTGAAAAGGGTTATGAGAAATGTAGAAAATAGCCCCGACTCCTCACCCACCTCATCACCAACAAAGCCACAACCATGAAAAACACCACAACCCAAGCCAAATCCAGTCCCAACTCCATCTTACCCATAACCCACACTCTAAAGAGGCCAATCCAGTGTGCATCTCCACAACCATGGAATCCACCCAATAGAGATGGAAGAGGATTGAGGTAACTCTTGAATGGAATCCCTAGAATTTTCAATAATCCATTCAACAACTCGACTCGATTGGTTGATTCCAAGCATATGTTGGGTGAGATATAAGTTGATACCATATTTTTAGATGAGACAATTTTTTGGTCTCTTGGTCCCTTTAGTTGTAAAACCATTATGTAAACTCCTCCCACCAGATCAAATTTGGTACTGCGAGCACCCAAACTATGGTTTCTCTATGATTTAGAAGGTCAAAAATAAACTTATGTGAAAAACATATAAACTTCAATCACGATACATGATCTATCCCTTTTAACACATTTTGCATAGAGACCATGACCATGGCTTGAATCTCCCTTTCTACCCATCTATCTTCTTTTCTGTTCAAAAACCCTTTGGTCACCATCTACCATGGTGTCTTCTAGCTTCCTAGGCTTCCATTGATCCAATTCACAATACGTTGCAAGGTCACGAAAAATTAAGGGTATTCCCTGCTCAACAATTCTTCATTGAACTGGAGTGACTGACCTTCATTCTTCTCAATGCACGACCTCTTCCTTCGGCTCTCACATACCACTAGTTGACATCAACTATGATACCATATGCTATAAGTTGGCATACAAACATCAACATTAATGAACAAGGAAACAGATACGTGAATACATCAAACACGAAAAAATAACACACACAGACAAAGGGGAATAGTGGGCAATGATATTATTTATTGATAAACTAACGGAGAAATGGATACAAGTCTCAAGAATATCCTCACGGGATTCTACATTTGACCCAGAGAGATCTCAAGTATTTCCAAGAATACAAAATCCAAATGCTTAAGGAAACTCTAAATCATAGCTACAAGGATATGTGTTGTCACAACCCAATACATTTACCATGAAAGCTGAAAGTTGCTTGGATAATTTGTGTAAGCATAAAGAGAAGAAGTTAATTCTAAAGGAATAACCGAGCATGATGTCCAACGTGATATGTCATGAAATGTTATTAAGCGAAAAGCCAACTTGTTTGGATAATTTGTATAAGCACAAAAAGGAGAAGTAAGTTCTCAAGGGAATAACCACACGTTATTTCCAAAAAGATATGTCATGGATTTGATGATACCATGGTCGGTAGGAGTAGTATTTATTTCTTTGAGGGAAGCCAATTATTAAATAATTAAATATTTATTTTAATTAATTATATAGTTGTAAATTTATAATTAATTCTATATTAATATAAATTACGTAATTAAGAACGTACTTGTCATGAGTCATGAAGTAGTTTATTTCATTTGTTTATAAAAAAGTTTCACAATAATAGTATAAGCAACATCAATCAACATAAGGATTTTTCCTAACATGAGACTATTTTGATTCCCTG
>ML777929.1:881070-901973 GCA_009831015.1 Picea engelmannii | reverse complement strand
CATTCAGGAGGAAATGGAGTTCCTCAACATCTCCTCGCTTGGTGCAGCATACCGGTATGCTACCAATATTGAGCAGAAGTTCAAACAGAAGAAGTGAGACTTTGGTTCTGTGAATCAGAAGTAAGGGAAAGGTACCCCCAAACTGCCGAACAAAGGACCAAGCCAAGGCGGGGCAGCCCAGGACAACCCGCTAAAGACGCAAGAAAAGAACAACATCACAAAGCCAAAAAAGGACATGGGGAAGTGGTGTGAGTTCCATAAGAGCTCCACTCACAACAAAAGTGAGTGTTGGGCCAAGCAGTCACTGGTAGCCAAGTTGAAGGCTTCTGAATCAGATCTAGGCTTCGACTCTGAATCAGAACCCGACAAGGGGAATGACAGGGAGAAGTAGATTATCGATGCGAACCCCAATGCCATCGTTGCCACCACCAAGATCCAAAAGAAGGAACCATAATATCCATAGGAGGTGGAGTGCCTCTTCCATTCCCAGATGTGGGTAAAGGGTTCCCCGTTGCAGTTCATTGTCGACAACGGGAGCTAGAAGAACCTCATCTCAGTAGAGGTCATGAAACGGTTGGGCTTGCCGACCATAGCACACCCAAAACCATACACCATTGGGTGGTTGCACCAAAGACAAAACCTCTGCGTAAGCCAACAATGTCACCTTCCCTACAACATCAAGCCCTTCACGGATGAGGTAATATGTGACATTTCTCCTCTTGATGTTTCTGATGTATTATTAGGCCAACCATACTTGTGGAAGTGACATGTTGTGTATGAGTCCAGGCCTCATGCTGTTATTATTACTTTGGGCAATAAGATGTACATGATACTGGAAATAGCACCACCTACAACCATCTCTTTGGTTACTACAAAACAATGTAGTAAGCTCATTGCCAAAACTAGGAAATTTGTTTTCCTGATGATCCACCCTTAGGGAAAGAAGGAGATTGTGGCCACAAACTCCAGACAGGGCCCCTTTGCACAACAACAACAAATGGATAAGGTCATGGAGGATTACGAGGACATCTTCACCTCCCTCGCAGGGGTGCCTCTACACTATCAGGTCAAGCACCCCATCAATCTGACCCCAGGTGCGTCATTTCCAAATGGACCGATCTATCGACACTCTGTTCTGAAGAATGACAGAATCAAGAGGCAGATTCAGGAGCTATTGTAGAAAGGTCACATCCGGCCGAGTTCATCACCCTATGGGAGCCTGATCGTGTTGTTGCAGAAGAAGGATGGGACTTGGAGACTTTGCATTGACTATCGAGCACTGAACAAGATCACTGTTTGGAATAGGTACCCGATCCCATGGATTGATGACCTTCTGAACCAACTCAAGGGGGAGAAATATTTCAGCAAGATCGAATTGAAGTATGTGTATCACCAGGTACTAATCGAACCCTCTGATGTGTGGAAGGCTGCCTTCAAATCCAAGGAGGGCCTTTTTGAATGGCTAGTCATGCCTTTCGGGTTGACGAATGCCCCTGCAACCTTCATGAGACTAATGGATGACATATTGTGACCATTCACCAACTCATTTTTAGTGGTGTACTTGGATGACATTTTGATATTTAGACAGACTTGGGAAGAGCACCTCCACCACATCCGACAAGTCCTCCAAACACTGTGGCAACACAAGTTATGTGCCAATTTGGAGAAGTGCACTTTTGGCATGAACCAGACTCAGTATCTGGGATACATTATTGATGAGCAAGGGGTGCATGTGGATCCAACCAAGATCCAAGTCATTCGGGATTAGCCAACCCCAACCACCCTAACAAAGCTCCACAACATTTTGGGTCTTGCCAATTTCTACCCCAGGTTTGTGTTGGGATTCTATCATATCACTTGGCCCTTGAGTCAAGTCACCAAGGGAGGAGCGAAAGAAAAATTCTTTTGGTCTGAATCTCAACAGAAGGAGTTCGATGATTTGAAGCATTGTCTCTGCTCTGCACCAGTGCTCACATTGCCAGACTTTCAACAACCATTTGAGATCGAGATAGATGCCTCCGACTATGCTATTGGGGCAGTCCTTACTCAACAGGGGCATCCAGTGGAATATCACAGTGAGACACTTTCCGACACAGTCCGGAAGTATCCCACTTATGACAAGGAGATGTATTCCATTGTGTAGGCTTGATGACAATGGAAGCATTACATTTTGGGAAAGGAAACAGTCATCCACATAGACCACCGATCCTTGCAGTTCATACAGATACAAGGGAAGTTGCAAAATGATCGCCATCAGAAGTGGTCCACATGCCTACAACAATTTCATTTGAACATTAAGTACAAGAAAGGAAGCACCAATAATTTTGCAGACTACCTCAGTCGACCCCCTATCCTGGTGATAACCATAGTGCTCAAATCTTATGGGCACGAGACTTCCGATTGGGTGCCTCTCAGCAAAAGTGATCCAGAATTTAGCCACACA
Organism: Picea engelmannii; assembly: GCA_009831015.1. NCBI lineage: Eukaryota > Viridiplantae > Streptophyta > Pinopsida > Pinales > Pinaceae > Picea > Picea engelmannii. The sequence continues at coordinate 899,530 of ML777929.1, read as the reverse complement.
TACAATACACTCTTGAAGGGTAAGCAAGTTCCTAATTTTCACCTCCAAGATTCCCTGCTATGTCACCTGGAACATCTTTGTGTTCCTTCAAGCGAGCGTGCCAAGATGATTTGGGAGGCACACTACAATCGGGTCGCTAGGCATTTTGGGGTTGAGAAAACCGTGGTAGTACTGCAAAATTATTTCTATTGGCCAAACCTTCGACAGGATATCGGGAAGTACATCAAGTCCTGCATTGCTTGCATCATTGCCAAACCGACCATCAAGAAGCAAGGCCTCTATACTCCACTTCCCACCCCTAGTCGACCTTGGGAATCCATCTCCATGGATTACATGTTGGACCTTCCTTCTACTAAGCATGGAAATGACTGTGTTTTTGTGGTCATCGACAGATTCTCGAAGATGTCCATTATGATGGCCTGGAAGAAGAATATCACAGTAGAAGCCACTGCTAAACTCTTCTTTGAGAGAGTGTGGGTACACTTTGGGATCCCACAATTTATCATCTCAGATCGGGACAACAGGTTCCTCAATACATTTTGGTCCAGCCTCTGGTTGATGCTGGACACCAAGCTTACCAATTCCATAACTTTCCATCCGCAAACTGATGGCCAGACAGAGGTCGCCAACCGGATGATTGCACACTTTCTGCACATGTACAACTCAAAGCATCCATGCACATGGGATGAGAGCCTCCCCTATGTACAACACAACTACAACTGCACTCTCCATAGCTCAACCAACCATAGCCCCTTTCAAGTGGGCTTGGGATTCCAACCACTATGTCCCATTGACGTAGCCATGCCATTTGCAGCTACTCAGGCAGATTCAGCTCATGTCCAGTCTAAGGCTGACAAGACAAAAAAATTTATTGAGCGCATTTAGCACATCTGCCAACAGGTTCATGACATCTTGGATAGAGCCAATGCTAAGTACAAGCAGCGACATGATCAACATCGGGTGCCACACAACTTCCAGGTGGGTGACAAAGTGTGGCTACATTTGCAAAAGGAGCGCCTTGTTGGACCCTACCGCAAGATTCACCCACTTTGATATGGGCCATACACCATCACCAAGGCTATAGGGGACAATGCCTTTGAGCTCAGTATTCCACCATTCCTTGGTCTGCACCCAGTGTTCAATGTCAACCGCCTTTGGCCCTACTTTCCACCTCTACTAGACACATTCAACATGGAAGAACAACTCACAACAACAGAGTTAAACTTAGATTGCATGGAACAAGCCACAACTGATCAGATTATGGACACACAGATCAAAAACACCTACCAACAGAGGATCCAACTATATCGAGTTGTCAAAGCATGCCAACTCCTTCACCAGGGCAAGTGGCTCACCAGGGACCAAGTTCAACAAAAGTTTCCTCATCTCATGGAGGAACTCAACGCAATGGGGACCATTGCTTCCTAAGGGGGGAGGAATGATCCAGCTGAATATTGGTGGCCACCCACCTATTCCACTTGGACCCACACCATTGTTTCTTTCAGTTTTTCAGTTTCCTTAATTGTATCACAATTTACTATTTTTAGCATTTTTTCGGGTCCTGAACTTCTGGAGCCATTTTGAGGCACTAAACGATGTTTTTTGGTCATGAATGCTTTGACAAATATAAGTTCATTCTGGACTCGTTATTCGTTGTCAGCAGTGTATTCCTCGGATAGATATTTCTAACGATGTATCATGTGCGTCAAACGGAGATGGTATGCCAAAGTTACGACCCCGGGAAATTGATATACCAATTTACCCCAACAGGGCCCATATTCTGGCGTTTCATCTCCTAGGATTAGGTTTTTGTATGTTTAGGGTTTTCTATTATTTCTCAATAATATATAGGCCTTCGAGCCTCATTGTAACACAGATTTCATAGGCCAGTAGCCACCACATCTCTTCTCAGAGATAAGCTACCAGTGCCCGAGCTATTTTATTTCCATTCTGTCTGTAAGCATATTTCAGTCATTTGTTGTTAATGAAATGAAGTTTTACTTCCGATGCATATCTGCATTTATGTGTATTTATGTATTTCATTGTGTTCCTGCATAAATATGGATCAATTCCACTGTGGTACTTCAAAACCAGGTGTCTCTCAAAATCTTGAATACCAAACTTTGAGCATAGGGTATGGAAGACATTGTTAGAATTTGGCACTATCTGGTCTCTCTCTTGATGTAGAGTCATCCATCTCATATATTGGTCATCATAGCTTCCAATAAGATAGAACTCCTTTTTGAGGGCATCTCCAAAGGCTACCAGGTAGGTTCCCTACTTAATGGCATAGATTCATCTGTGATGTGCCTCTCCTAGTAAGCTTCCTAACAAGATTTGACATGGGGAAGGGATTTAAGGATTGCGAAAGTGATCTTTTCACCATCAGAATTTTTTCGGATAGAGTAATAACCTTCTAGTAGATTCAGTCATTTATCTAGAACATCTGCATCTATTTGTTGGCTTTCAAATAATGTGATATCAAAATTAACTTGTACCTTGAAGCATTCTGCACCTTCAAAATGATTGCTTGTGGAAGATGCTTGTGCCGCCATCGATAGTCTTCGAAGGATCCGAGCGAATTTTCATCATCTTTTTCATTTTTTCATGTGAGGAATTCCTCGAGAAATGTCTTGAAATGATCTCTTGTTTTTTCATCACTCTTTTCTTCCGCCATGGGAGGTCACTTAGGATGGTGAGATTGGTTGTCCCCAAGAGAAACTAGCTCAAGACCCAACTCTCTATACCCTGACCTTGTCATGGACATGCATAGAGAAATAATAAGGAACATATTGCTCTAATATCACTGATCTGGATTAGATTGATGTTATGAGGAAAATCTCTCTATGGCATGGGGTAAACCACAACAGACAGAATGACTGCAGAAATCAAATCTAATCCCAAATATGCTATATAAATGAAAATTCTAATGAGACAAGATAAAGATCCTACGTCATCTAGAAATTCGATGAAGACCATCGTTGAGCACACAACTCAAATATCTATACCTGCAACTTGTCCTGAACAACTAAGATACATAAGCATATGGTGATAATATATAATGTTAGAATATAAAATAGCATAATCCATTAACATACATGACAAATATGCACATGGAATAATAATTCAAATATTTTCAAGATATCAATTGCACGAGAAAAGAGTATTTCTATTAAAAAATGATAAAAAAAAGTGTATAAGTGACAAACTTCCATGTCGACATGTCTCAGAACTGAGAAACTAAGTCCCTTCCAGCTTGACCTCCACCACTTGAATCCTCCATCAAAGGAAATCTCATAGAAAGGGGACAATGAGGTTCTCCATCAAAGAGGGAAGAGCTTGGGGGATGAACAATGTTTTCATACTTTCAAGGATAAAGGGATGCAGACTCAATGTGAAGTGAAAATTTCTCTAGAGTATCTTTTCTCTCAAAGTTGAATTATCTCCTCCTTCCATGGATTGGCTCAATTTATAACCTTCAAATGGAACTGAAGGGCCAAGTCAGAATGTTTCTAGTATATGGAAGGTAAAGGATCATGGATCTCGTGACGTGACATGGAATCCTGACACAATTTTTAATTTTGAGCACCAAGCTCGATGTACACGGGCTGTAATGGTGAAAATTGTGTATACACATGTTGTATAACTGGTAGGGTGCGTATATGTGGAAAAATATGATTTTTTTAGCTCTGGGAAGTGCAAAAGGGGACTTCAAGTCTTCATAGGTAAATGGAAAGTCCATTCAAGAAAGCTGCATGTGGTGAGGAAAATTTTTTTATAACAGATGCCCCCTAATGTGTGAGGTCAGAGGAGTATCTGCAATGGCCAAACTACATTATAATTCCTAGAAGTGGAGTAAAGGAGACTTAGTTGTAAGATCTGGTTACTCATGAGAATATTACAATCCACAATGACTTTGTACACATGGCTGCAAATTTGAATTACACTGTAGATCCATGTGGAAATATACCAAATAGTTGTTCATGGCCATGAATAGGAAATACAAAGTAGACACATGCCATAGGCTTTCATACTCAGGAACAAGGCCTAGTGGAAAACTAATCTCAAAATCAATCTAAAGATATTTGTATACAATGGAGTACAATCTGATCTCCCATTATCAGTGAAGTCATATGGGTATTGGTCCAATGGCAACAACTCAGGAAGGCTGCTATTGTAAATCGATGCTCCATGTCTTTGACACTATCCGCCAAAGGTGCAAGTCTACATCATGTGAATAGAGGAGTTGAGGTCGAACACAATGAGACTTTGTTTGATTACTGGTCATTAAGGTATATCATTAACAAACACAAGACAACCTATCGATAATGAAAGTAGTTATCAAGGAACCCAATACATTATTACAAGTGTGAATAAAGGTTTTGAGGTCGAACACTTGAAGAATCCATCGATAAAGATACATTGATGTATTCCCAACTATTAATGGCAGAAGAACCTGCCACTGATGACTACAAGCCTCTAGGTACTCATAGGACTCTAGGTCTCATTTCCATAATAGATGAGTTGAAGTCGATGGAAGGAGACTTGCTGAAAGGAGAGAATTAAGGCATATCCCATCAGTCAGCAAGAGGTACAAATAAATTTCTTGATGATTTGGAGGAACTCAAACTAAGAGGATTTTAATGAAACAAAGATCCTGTGTGTCTATCACATGCACCAAATGCAAGTAGTGCATGAAAAACACCCTCTAAATAGCAACCAATAAGGAAGACTGTCGAAAAAGGTGAGTAAACCACCAATAAGGATAATGGAATCCAAGATACTACACAAATCTCAATGTGTGAATATATTTCTTTCCATCGAACACAAGGGAAACCCCCTAGTCAACGACCAATAAGGAGATGTCGACTGCTAGGTTCAAGGTTACCTACCTATACTGAAAGTAGGACCAAGGTGCATAGTAGGACTGCAACTTTGTGTAACTCTGAGACACACTCATGGTATGACCGACATGCAAAGTCGATATTTATGAGAAATGGACAACACATGCTTATAGACCTACTTTGAACAAGAGCATGAGACATATGGAGGACTTAGGCAACATAGACTTGATGATGAAACTTTGTGATGCAGGAGGTATCAATCAAACTCTCCATAGGGTCTGGAAGAATAACCAGTCGGAGGAGTAAAATGTGAGTAACAAGCTCAACTTCCTAAGGTCATGTTAAACCCAAACTTTGGATGACAAGTGGACTCAAAAGTTTGTGCTATGTTCAAAGGCGACACGACTGCTGCCAATATAATATAATATTTTTTTCCCTCCCATCTTCTTTTGTTTTTCATAGGCAAATTAATGCTATGATACAGAGGAGGAAATGGGTGTCGCAAGTAAGAAACTAGTTCCAAACAGTGGAACATACCTATGCTCAATGCAAGGAAGTGCATGTGAGGTATGGACACTCGGGGGAATGTTTCCTCTTAGGGTACAGGGTGTCAAAATGAAAAGGATATACACAAGGCTTTGCTTAGCTAGTGATGCAAATTGCTGAGGTAATATGCTTATAATGAGAAAGCGGGAATCGACAATAGGCTCAATATTGCAAACAGGAGGATGAAATGCAATTACAACTTAACTCTAAAGAATGCCATTTTTTGTAAATTTAGTCCCCTAGGCCCAAAAAGGTATAAAACAATACCTAGGAGAACTCTTCTAGCCAGTGTTGACTAGAGAAATCCTTTTTCTAAATTAGTCTACTTGGTTCGAAAAAGGGTTAAAATTACACCAAATAGACGTCCTTTCAAATCCATTTAACGAGTGTGAAAGAGACGAGTTCACTCGCTAATATTTTCTCTTTTGAGAGAGTCAGAAAAGAGATTAAACAAGAATCGGTGGGAGTCCCATAGGTGAAGGTCAGAATGTTTATGAGTAAGAATATGTGGTTTGAACGCAAAGTCATATCAGAGCTATAAGGGACTCCTAGTTCTATGGAATAATTTATGCATGGCCACCAAATGACATAAAGGTTCTAACTAGGGAACCCATGTTTGGTAAGCCTCTACCACTTAATAATGACACTTCTAATAGCAGTAAGAAGGTTCCATGTTGCTAATAAATGGGTTCGTACCTAAGGCATATGGATAATAGTAATAGGAAAATGCAAATATGTAAAATGGATTGAGAACCTATCATATATGCTAGGGACAAAAAATACATGCCAAAGGCATGAACATGCGATGTGACGCTAGAAACTACAAAAATTCCTGAACAAAACCACCAAAACCAACTCCTTCCACTGCACTATTAGTCCATTAGGTCAAAAAATTAGCATAAATGATATAAAGTGGATAAAAAAACATTCTTCTAATAGTAAAAATGAACAATTTTACCATACCATTTGATTTTTTTACCCACATAGTGCATTTTAGACCATTTTTACCACGATATTCAAGTGTCTATTGCGGGATCTATGATCAATGGAACTGACAATTGTATGGACCAAGTGAGTGCCCCTCCCCTCCTCTCCATTTCTAGTGGTTTAAATTTCAAATTAAGTCCTCATTTTTTGAGATTTTGAGGGTGCAACATAAAAATTAGGGTGTATGCGAGCTATAGTTCATCGATTCACATATATAGAGACATGTACGTGACAAAATCAAAGCCTACCCATGTATATGTGTCCCTACAAATGAATGTTAACACTGCAACCCTCATACAAGTATGCAACAAGTTTTTTGATGGATTTAACTCAAAAAATGGTTTTCCTTTTGCAAGATGGTGCTTGAATGGTGAGAGAGGGAACATGAGGAGGTAGATGTAGCAATAGAAAGATATGTGGGGGGCCAACTGGCTCTAAAAATATGTGGCATATACAAATTTTGGGCTCTCAAAGGAATGAGGGCTCAAGTGAGGTTACTCCAAATGCTAGTAAACTTATGGGATCCAAAGACAGAGGCCTTTAATCTCGATGGGAAACCATTAAGAATTGAAGTAGATGACATATATTTTCTCATAAGATTGTCTCGCAGGGGTGAGGTGGTGAATCTCAAATCCTGGGGGGATGGGGGTGGTATGAACATAGAGGATTACATTGCCACCCACTGTGTTGCAGGCATAGATAAAGTAGGGAGTCAACTCCCCATCGGGGTGATTGAAAACCTGAGTTTGAAGATCATCGCTCTTGTCCTTACACGAATCTCTGGGTCGGCCTCGTTGCACTAGGCTTTAAGGCCACTCATATTTTTCTATGAACTGGAGTGCTTGCGACCCACGATTTATGACTTGTGTACCTCACTGTTGACTAACATCAAGAGTCAACTGACGAATTGCAAACAAGGGAGAAAGAGAAACTTTGGGTTTGCATCCATCTTGTGTAATTTTTTCTTTGAGCTGGTTCTAGTTTTGATCCCTAGAGTGGCGATCATTCCACACAGACCACGCGATCCAGCCATGTCATGGTGGACTGACGTGATGAGGAGGTTAAGAGGTGGTAAGGTGCCAACCCACTATAACAATGATTTATTTTTCTAGTGGCATCGACAGGTGATAGCCATTGATGACTACCCCTATGATGGGATTGCTTACAGAGGGGATCCAGATATGTCTCTGCCAACAGGCTCTGCCTATGGTGATATAGGTATGATTTTTTTTTTTTGTTTTWAAAAAAAWTAAAAAATGCAAATATTTGTGTACGGTATCAAGTATTAACAAYTGTCTTGTCATGTAGATGTAGTTCCATGATGACTAGATGGATTCCCACGACATCGGTGGAGGAACCATGGAGATGAGCACATGGGAGGAGATGCAGATAGAGTGCTACAAAATGTGAAGGGGAACCTATCTCGTTTGRTGCACATGATTCCTATGGTTCAGGTGGAGGATCTGCCAGAGGCTATGTAGTGGCAGGKGGTGGTTTTTGCCCCGTGCATGGGTTCGAGTCTTTCAGCGTTTTGCAAACAKMRTACTGTACTATCATGATACRCATCCTCCACCACAGGCATAGATTCCATGGTCATATATATACTGGCCATATATGTATTTTTAGGGTGTGAGCCCCATTTTGTACTATGACACCATAATTTTTGAAAAGATGAAATATAAAAACATTGGTCCTCAGCTCTACTTATATATGTTACAATGTGTACATTGATTAATGTGTTTTCTTTACTTTAGTTATGTGATAAATGTCAATCTAAAACATAATTAGAATATTCATCGAATACATAATTAGAACTTCTAGGTATGTGATTATAAGTAATAAAATCAAAGTGTCTTTCCAAAAGTCATACCCGTAGGAATCGTCGAAGTAGAGTAGGGTTTTGCACATGGTAACTTCCATTGAACTGACTGTTGATGCTTGAATCTATCTGGACCGAAACAAAAACCTCACGAGGACATTAGTCCCCTTTCGTTTTTAGAGAGGTGGTACTCCTCTTGGACTAAAAGATATATATGTGTTATCTTGGATTAAGAGAGTGCTAGGCAAAAAACCCTAAATATTTATTGCTTGAGATTATGAAATAAAATGGTTCTTCAATAACCTGAGTACAATATTTATGTGCAAAAAAAGAAAAGATTGAAGGAGGGCTTCAACATTAGAATTAAATTGTGATCAACATCACACACAATCTTCTTAAAAATATATAAATACATTGATCTCTTATTCATAGGAGAGAATGATTTGATCATCTCAAAGAATTTTAACAGAGTACTACAATCAATATCAAAAGAGAATTTGATAGGTCAACCTCAAATACTTTATATTCTGAAAACATGGTTACAAAGCACAATCGAGATCAACCCCGAATCAATTCTTTGTGGAGTTTTATTTATGAAATATGTTCTTCATTAAAAAATATTTGATAGCCATATAGGTGGCTAAAAAAACTCCATGATCATGTAAGAAAATATCTTAGAAGAATATAAGAAGAACACTCAACAACTCAGCCTTGTGCCCAACTCTGAGATTCTAGCATAAAATTATGAGAAGTGGTGTAGAAGAATATATATAAAACAAAATGGACAAGATGGAGATTTAATTATTTTTATCAGAAGCTTGATTGTGTATCCATGGCTATACCTTATTCTTCCTCTAATCTTCTTCCCTTCCTCTTTGACATTACTGATTATTGGACCTCTTGATGAAACCTCTCTTCTCTTTTTAAGAAGAGATTTTCTAACTACTTGAGCAGTTAGGGTTTTCTTCCTCTCTTGAAATTCCCATACAATTTTATTCTTGAAATATTCCCTTTAATTAGTGCCTCATTAATTTCTCATGAATGAATTCACATCATTAATACAAGTACATTTAAAGTGGTTCCCTCTTCCCTTCTAATAAAAGTTTTTAATTAAACTTTTATTTTTTTTAATTTAATTAATTCTCCACTAAAAGAGGACGACTGTAATTTAATTTTATGGAAGTAAAAACCAAATTTTTATCCATGTAAACAACTTCTTATGTTTTCTTCATCGTCTCATATTTCCAATGATATAAAATTTTCCCAAATTCGTCGCTTGGATCTCAAGCTATGAGCTCATGAAGTTGGGTTGTCATGCAGGCCCATTAAAATGCAGCTGACAGATATATTAATTTATGAGAAAACCGTATCAACTTTAAGAAATTGAAACCTATACCACCATATTCTGTGCTGAAATACCTTTCCAATGGTTTAAAGTTTGCGTGATTCCAACACCCGGAGCTCAAGTTATAGCCTCCGCAAGATCGACGCTCAGCCACCGTCGATCAAAATTATGGGAAAATGTGGGCCCTTGGATGAATTTCGTGCTTCCCTTCATAAAATTCGATTTTTTTGGTTTGAAAGTCTATCCCACATGCATTGGGATATTATATTCTTTAATATATATAAAACTAAGTGTTTGATATGCTTAGCAAGAAACACAAGAAGAGAAGGAACTATAGAGCTTGGAGGATTTCAACCCTTGGAAAATTATTGAATATAATAATAATTTTGTATGCCCAGTCAACCACCAATCTATCTAGTGAGAAATGATGAGTCGCCCAACTAAATGTTGACATATTTCATCACTCGATAGGCCAACAATCTTCCCATAAGAATCTGCCATATGTCATCCAATAAAATCATGCCACGTGTCACTTTTTGTACACCGCCACATGTCTTGATTAATTAGTTTCCATGTGGCACCATCCATTAATTGCCATGTGGATGTATCTCACTAGTTAATAAATTTCCATGTGTTACTTGAATATGTTCCTCATAGAACTTAGGATAGAAAAAATATTATTAAAATAATATGGCGGGTTAACATGAAATAAACATCACCAACCCACTAACCCGCGGTAACTCATATATTCGGCTAAGTGTTGGAGATGTTACATAGTAAAAAGTAGTAAAAAGAGTTGGGTGCATTATGGAGGTGATGTAAGTCAAAGTGCATTGTGATGGTAGGGGAGATAAAACATACTCTTAAGAAATATCACCAACCAGCGGTAAGCCATAGTAAATAAAACTAAGTCTGGAAAGTATATAATGGGTCACATGAAATATAGAAAATATGAAAATTGAAAAGAAATATATGGGAAATAAAGGAAAAAGGAAAAAAGAAAGAAATGGAAAAATGGGATAAAGAAATATGAATGTGAACGTGGAAAGGAATAAAGGAAAATGGTTAAGGGGAATATGAAAGTAATGAGACAATGTGAAAAAAGACTAAGTATAGAATGAGAATGAATAGGGGTGAAGGGAAAGGAGAGGAGAGAATATGTGACTTAGAACATTTTTCATATTTCTTCTTGTAACACCTCCATTAGAATTCTAGACAAAATTATGCGTATATTGGTCATGGAGACTCCGATTTTGATTCCATGAAATGCATGGCGAAGCTAATACTGAGGGCTATGCAATGAACATATAATAGTTCAAAAATATTCATCTTCCAATATCTCTTTTTTTATTATTCCAGGAGATGGAACATATAGGTGACCAAATTTTGGTCAACAACTGGCTCCAACTGCGGGATAGTAACCCCCTGTGGGTTGTTGTGAACACCAGAATCTTAGGACCAACTGCCTTCTCCATTGGGCTATGGAGTCATCTTCAAAATGAACTCTTGAAATTATTATTCTTTCATGGAGTTATCTTCAAACTTCAATATAAAGACTACCTTATTGTGCAACATTGAACAAAAATATATACATATATGATCTACCTACCCTAACTTAATTGAAATAAAGGGGCACCTTAGGTGTAGGAAGATTTCCAATGGATCCATTCAAGCATCCAAACGACTTGTAGAATGAGCTCCTGAATTGGGCAATATATTGAGGTCGCTACCAAATGATAAAAAACACACCTAAAGTATATTGTGATGAGACTGAGCAAAATGTGCTTGAAATCTGATTGTATTGCTTGGTCAACAATGCTTTGGAACCATAATGCAATTAAATAAAATTTTATTTGCTCAAGAATATTGTGTTCTTTGATTGGATAAGGAGTTTCCAATATGAGAATAATTTCATCTTTTTCCTTATCATCAATCACATCTAAGATTTCTGATTCAACATCAATTCCTTGAAGGAATTCTTCCTTTGTACAATGATCATGTCTCCGTAGTGAGGTTGCAATGGTGAACTGTTGGTGAACTTTTGTGGGGAAATGTAAGGCCATATTTTTTTGTTCATCAATAACTTCATGATCTTTGGAAATAAAATGTATCATCCATGGTTCCTCTTGCTGCAAATGTCTTTCCTTTGATGCTTGTAAAATGGTTTCTTCATGAAACTCTGCTTCAGGAAAAAAATCAACATAATACAAATCTTATGTAAAGTGACGATTTCTATCCCTCTGATGTAAACATTGTTGTTGTGGCTTGATGTATATTGGTTGTATTGTTTGAGACTTTGCTACAATATTTTCAAACTAAATTAAGTCTTCATGTTCATCTTTGATTTTTCTATAATCATAATTCTCAAATTGAGCACATGAGAGGTTGAAATTTACCTCCCATGAATCATACAGAGGATGGTGTTCTTCTTCAATTGAAAATTTAGTGTTTTCATTTTTTGTTTCAARATCGGGATCTAAAAAAAAWAAATCATTTATTTCCTCAAAGTTTTCTTCTAAATTCATTCCTCCATTGTCTTGGATAAATTTTGGGGGGTCTAATATGTTGGCATTGGTTTCAAGAACAAATCTTTCAATGAGTTGAGCTCTCTTCATTAATTCTTTCCAGCTGTGTTTTCCTTTTTGCCTCGATAGAAATCTCAAATTTGTGGGCAAAGCATTTTCRTAATAGCTGAAAATAATGACATCATTTGGAAACATTTCCTAAGGAATCTCATGAAGAACTTTCATAAATCTGAAAGACAAATCTTTAATTGTTTCTTATTTGTTCATCCTGATTTCAACCAACTTCAAGAAAATAAAATATGGATGTTTTCTTGAGAAATATCTTTTGACAAACGAGTTTTCTAGTACATCCCAACCAGTGATGGTTCTGGGCAACAATGAATAAAACCATTCACTAGGATCTTGTTTTAAAGTCAAGATAAATAACCAACATGCAACATCATTTTGAGCCACATTAAAAATTTCACAAGCACTGCCAAATTTAATCAAATGCTTCCATGCATCTTATGAAACATTCCTGCAAAATGTCGGAAATTTGTCCATGGAAATATCTAGCAAGGTGATCCGGATTATTTTTGGCACGAAATGAGTCGAAGATATAATAAAGAAATATACAGAGATATCTTGGATATCCAAAAATATAACATAAATGTATCAGAGATGCAACCATAAACACAGAGATACAATAATGCAATTTCTATTAATGAGCGAAAATGTACAAAGACTGTAAAAATATAGAGTGAAAGACTCGCTAGAATGGTGGCAGCTTATCTCCGAGAAGAGATGCGACGGCTACTCACATTCGCAAGAAGATAATTACAATGAGGCTCTGAAGGCATTTTTACAATAAACAGGAAAGTTAAAAACCATATACATAAAAAATCCTAACCCTAGGAGGTGAAGCACCAAAATTCATGTGGGCCCCGTTTGGGTAAGTCAGTACATCAACTTCTCGGGGTCGTAGCTTTTGCATACAATCTTCGTTTTAGGCGCATGATAGCCCATTGGAAAAGCATTGTTGAGGAGATTCATTTTGAGGGATCAATGATGCCTTTGACTATCATTGGGAAGCTTGATCCCAAAAAACCTTCATTTGTGCCCTCAAAATGGCCCCGGAAGTTAAAACTGCTAAAAATAGTAAATTGCCAAAATTGCCAGAAAATAGTTTTGAGTGAGTTGGAAAAGGTGGGTGGCCACCGATATCCACCTGGATCAATCCTACCTCCTTAGGAAGAAATGGTCTCCATTGCATTGAGTTCCTGGGGGAGAGGGGGAAGCATTTGTTGAATCTGAATCTTGGTGAGTTGCTTGCCTTGCTAGAGATGTCGCGTTGCTTGGTTTGTGGAAGGTTGTCATGAACCTATCGCTGGTAGGGATGAATATGTTCAACCAGTCAGGCTACTTGAGATGTTTGTGTGTAGAATGAATCTTTGCGTTTTGCTGCAATCTTATCGACCTGCTTCCGTTGGACAAAAGGTGCTTGGGTCAAGGTTGTAGTGGTTGTAGTATCATTTTGTTCCCCTTTTAAATAGATTGTGAAGAAGTTGAATTTCATAGTATGAGATACTACCATGCGACACTTTTTAGGTGGAACAATAGTCAAAAATACCTCTGGTATTCTGTAGAGATGACCCCCCAAAATAACAATGACACTATGGGGTCGAGACTCATAAAAAACATGGCGCTTCCACATATATGTTTGGCCCAAGAGAACATCACAAACATCTAGTGGGGAAACATCACATAATACCTCATCCTTGAAAGGATGGATGTCATATGACAATCGACACTGTTGGCTGACACAAAGATCTCATCCTTGGTGAAGCCACCCGATGTTGTATGGTTGTGGGTGTGGTGTTGTCGACAAACCCAACTATTTGACGACCTCTGCTGAGATGAGGTTCTTCTGGCTTCCACTATCAACAATAAAATGTAGAAGGGTTCCATTCACCTACATCTGTGAATGAAAAAGGTGCTCCCCCTCTTTAGGATTTGTTGGTTCTTCTGGTTGAATTGTTGCGGTCACGCCAATAGTAATGGGCTCTGCATCGATGATCTGTCTTTTATCAGTATTTTCAGAATCAAATTCTGCATCAGGGTTCGGCTCCTTGTCTTTGATCTCAACCACCAATGACTATTTTGAGCGATATTCCTCAGTGTTGTGCCAAGGGCTTTTGTGGAAATCACACCATTTTCTAGTGTCCTTCTTTGTCTTCCCATGACCCTTATTTTCCTATGGCTTGGACTGGTTTTTGGGAGGCTGTTTATTAGGGTCGTCTTTATCATACTTTGGTTGTTGCAGATTCACAGATCCAAACTCCCATTTGTTCTAGTGCTTAAATTTTTGCTCGATTTTAACAACATATCGATAAACAACAACGAGTGATGAGATGTCCAGAAAATCCATTTCAGTTTGGATGTATCTGTGTATAGCCCCGCGGTATGTCAGAACAAAATGTCATTCGGAGTCTTTCATACCCAGCTTGGTGCGCAAGGTATGGAAAATATTGGTGAACTCTGGAACAGCTTGGCCCCTCTCTTACCGTAGTGTGGTCCATCTCATGTATTGGTCCTCATAGTCGCCAACAGGGTAATACTATTCCTTTACCGCATCCAAAAAACAATTGCAAGTGGGCTCGACCCCATATATTCCATAATCCTCTGTGGAACTATGCTCCTAGTAAGTTTCCCACCAATGTTTGACATGGGGGAGAGATTTAAGGAGTGTGAAGGCGATCTTTTCTCTGTCGGAAAAATTGTGAACAAAGAAATAACCTTCTAGCAGATTTAACCATTTGTCTAGGGATTCTGTATCTATCTGTCCTTCAAATACATGAATATCAAAATTAACTTGTACCTTGAAAGGCAAGGTGCCTCCAAGGTGGTCGCTTGATGAAGAAGTGCATTCTTCTATTGGCATTCGTTGAAGGATATGGGAAAAATTCTCCATCATTTCGTCCCTCTGTCATGTGAGAGCTTGCTTAAGCAACATATTGATAGAATCATCTTCTCCGTCATTTTTCTTTTATTTCTCCATTGAGGGTTTCTTGGGTGTCCGAGAGCGATTTTCCATAAGAGAGACAAGCTCGAGACCCATCTTTGTATACTCATACCTCATCAGGGACATGCACTGAAAAATGATCAAGAGCAGCCTGCTCTGATACCACTGATCCAGATTATTTTCAATGCCAAATGAGAGCGGAGATATAATAAAGAAATATATAGAGATATCTTGGATATCTAACAATATACCATAAATGTATCAGAGATGCAACCATAAACATAGATATATAGTTATACAATTTCTATTAATGAGAGAAAATGTACAAAGACTGTAAAAATACAGAGTGAAATACTCGCAAGAATGGTGGCAGCTTATCTTCGAGAAGAGATGTGACGGCTACTCGCATTCACAAGAAGATGATTACAATGAGGCTCTGAAGGGATTTTTACAATAAACAGGAATGTAAAAAACCCTAGACATCCAAAAACCTAACCCTAGGAGATTAAGCACCAAAAGTCATGTGGGCCCAGTTTGGGTAAGTCGGTACATCAACTTCCCAGGGTCGTAACTTTTGCATACACTCTTCGTTTTAGGTGCACGATAGTCCGTTGGAAAGGTATCATCGAGGAGATTTATTTTGGGGGCTCAATCATTCCTTCAGATATCATTGAGAAGCTATATCCTGACAAAACTTCATTTAAGCCCTCAAAATGGCCCCGAAAGTTAAAACTGCTAAAAATAGTAAATTGCAAAAATTGTTAGAAAATTGTTTTGAGTGAGTTAGAAAAGGTGGGTGGCGACCGATATCCACATGGATCATAAGGGGTGAACTTATCCTTGTAAATTGAGTGGGATTATGTGCAACCTTTTCTTTCTTTGGATACCTTCTCCTTTTATTGTTCCTTGAACAACTTTTGTTGATGGAGGAGGCGTAATATCTTGGTAGCATGAGAAAAATTCCTCGGAGGAGTCTTCATATACATATTATTGAAATTATGAGATCTTTTTAGTGAATTCACTAGGGTATATTTCTTTAAGATCCCGAATTTTGAGGATGGAGTTGTCAGGGAAATCATCCTCCAAACTCGTTGGTGTTTTTCTGGTTCCATAAAGTTTGTCAGAACTGATTTGTGATTGAAATTTCAACAATAAACCTTCAAGGCCTTTCAATGTTCTTTGAACAAGGTTCTCCAAAACCCAATTCATCTTGAATCAATCTCTAAATTTTCTCTCAAAATGCAACCAGACAACTTCTAGTCTTCCAATAATATATGATCCAAAATGTATCATATCTCTTGACAACAAATCATTCCCTAGTATGGTCGCCAAAAATGTTGACTCTTGAATCCGTCAGGACCGAAACGACAACCTCATGAGGACATTAGTACCCCTTTGTTTTTAGAGAGGTGGTACTCCTCTTGGACTAAAATATATATCTGTGATATCTTGGATTAGGAGAGTGCTAGGAAAAAAACCCTAAATATTTATTGCTTGATATTATGAAATAAAATGGTTCTTCAATAGCCTAAGTACAATATTTATGTGCATAAAAATAAAAGATTGAAGGAGGGCTTCAACATCATAATTAAATTGTGATCAACATCACACAAAATTTTCTTAACAATATATAAATACATAAATATCTTCTTCATAGGAGAGAATGATTTGATCATCTCAAAGAATTTTAACAAAGTATTGCAATCAAGATCAAAAGAGAATTTGATAGGTCAACATCAAATACTTTATATTCTGAAAACATGGTTACAAAGCACAGTCGAGATCAACCCCACAACAATTCTTTGTGGAGTTTTATTTATGAAAGATGTTCTTCATTAAAAAATATTTGACAGTCATATAGGTGGATGCAAATACTCCATTATCATGTAAGAAAATATCCTAGAAGAATATAAGAAGAACAATCAACAGCTCATCTTTCTGCCCAACTGATCCAGGGGATCAAATTTTGCTCAAAATTCAAAGTGCTCGGAATCGCTTCAAATCGAACGGGAGCGTAGGCCTCATTGTCACGAAGTCAATGCAACTCGTTTGGGTTCAAACGAACACCGGATGAGAGAGATATCGCATTCTGTTCAAATCAACAAACAGACAAAAAAAAATGTGCTAACTGTACAGTCCGTACGGATGCTGACGTGGTAGAGATGTACGACACGTGGCAAGGCCATATGACACATGGTAGGTGTTGGTTGGTAGTCATGTGGACAAGTTGGCATATGACACGTGGCAATGGTGGCGAATGGAATGCTGACACGTGGCCCAATCGATGGCCGCCACATGTCACCCTGGCGTTGGTTTAAAATTTATGTTGTTGGCAGGATTCCACCCCGCGACCTCCAGGTAGAGGTAAAGCTTTGGGAAGGGCCACCCAACTAGTGCGCCACCATTTGTTTCTTATAATATAAATGGTAAAAAAATTATTTAAATTGAATTGTATTATGGGTTGGGGCGCGGTCCGGGCTGGGGCTTAGCCTCGGCCCCCGTTCATATGTGTATACAATGTAACCACCGGAATGCATCTTTCCGATTGTTACCATATGTCATTAAACCTTGGCCCCTTTTCATATGAGCACGCGGTCCTATGACCCACATGACCACGATCTTGGCGGTTAGGGGCTAGGCGTGTAACCGTCCTACAATTTGCATCGTTTGGCGGTTGCACCCGGTGCTGAGTTTTAACACAAATATGCACGTGGGGGCTAGGTTGAGGAGGCAGAGGTGCATTTTGGCGATCTAGAGACAACAAGTTTGAAGGGGAACTTCCAGGAAGCCTATCTTCAATTTTTGGCCAAACAAGGTGCCAAAAAAGACCAGCTAGGGGTTTTTGGACATTCTAAAGCCACTGGAGCCATCTATTTGGCATGTTGAGCATTGTAAAGCACATATTTTAGCACTTTGAGTAAATAATACAAAAGATCCATTGGAAGCTAGACCAGGAGATGTAGCCCAAGAGAGGGGTGAACTCCTTTATCATTTGTTGTGTTATGTGTTTTCTATTCATTGTTATTTGTTGTTGTTTATATGCATCTTGAATGTGTTATTTCTATAAAATTTGTGTTTACAAAATTGATCCATTTGCATAAGAACACTTGAATTAAAACTTGCAAATATTTTCAAGAATACAAGTCTTTATCATTTTCAGATCAAGTTGGTATTAGAGCTTAGGTTTTTGAAGACTTGATTATTTTCAAGTGTTTTGTTTTTTGATGCTCACAAGGTTGAAACTCACAAGAGGAGAAGGCCAACTTGTAGAGCCAAGTTCTCATACTTCAAGAAGAAAGATTATATCATCACCTCAAGATTTAAGGAGGCATTCACCAAGTATGGCTCATGAAGAGAGTCATGAACATATTCCTAGAGAAGATGAAGATCTCA
>ML777929.1:809647-845849 GCA_009831015.1 Picea engelmannii | reverse complement strand
AAATTCTGTGTGGAGTTTTTGAAACACTTGAAGTTAAGCACTTAGCCAAATTCTGTGTGGAGTTTTTGAAACACTTAAAAGTTGTGGAGTTTTTGAAACACTTAAACTTAAGCGTTTAGCCAAATTATGTTTTTAGATTGTTGTTTCTATGTGTAAATTATGTGTGGAGTTTTTGAAACTCCACGCATATTTTACATCTAAAACAACAATTTAAAAGCATTATGAAGAACTGTAACATAAACAATTTAAAAGCATTATGAAGAACTGTAACATAAACTGCATACATTGATTGTAAATTTCATTCTAACCTCTATAACCTCTAAAATCGCTAATATGGTATAAATAAACAAATGCCCAAGTTCGCAAACGCGTCCAATACACTTTGTACACTATACTTTGCCCAAGACGTTTTGAATAATGGCTCTCTCCAAAAACCCTAACCCAGCTTTCCATGATCAAATTAAAGCTGTTTAGAAGAATGGCTATCTCCTAAAACCCCAACCCAGCTTTCCATGATCAAAATAATGGAAGTACATAATTTTTTATTATATTCTTGAAAAATATTTAGAAACTCCATTACATTCAATCAACATATTTCAGGTGAATACATTTGTGTCTTCATCCTTATCGTCTCAGTGATGCTCTGTGCTGTTCTGTGTCCTCGTCACTAATCATCATCTTCACTTGTACTGTTGAATCCTGGGATGAAGGCTACAAGTTCGGCCTGTTGGCAATGTATTTTCTGAATCCTTGCCTGTGTTGAAGTTATTTGCGATTCCAAGTCTGATATTTGGCGTTGAAGCTGCTGTATTATGCCTGCACAGCCTAATGCGGGTTCCTGTAATCTTGCACTTGCTTCGTAGACCATACTATCTATAGCTTCGACTCTCTGGTCCGAGGGAAGATCCTGAGACAGTGAAACCGGTTACAAGATGAAGCTGGAATTAGACTCGCAGTGAAATGTTATGAGGGAGAATATTAACAAGAAGCTGGCACGTGATAGCGAGATCTGACAGGCGTTAATAAAATTTCGAGCTGTAACCTTTTACTCTAGAAAGGGGAATTCTCTTAATGCTTGCTTTAAAACGAAAAGGAAATATCATATCTATTCAATCTCTGTCGGCAACGAAAATACTACGTGAGCATTTGAAGAACCAGTTAAAACTTAAAAGAGGAAATCTCCTATGGATTGTTGCAACTTACCTGAATCAATTTGATAACGTTGCACGCGCCAAACACCTCATGTAAGATTGCAAACTTGTGAAGATCATGTGAGGCAATACGGTATAGGATCGTGCAATTATCCTTACATTCTTTTTGCTCCATCTTGCAATCATGGAAAGCAGCAGATGGAGATAGGATGCGTGGTTTCTCTTCAGTATTGCCCATCTGTACAACAACTGCAACAAAAATTGCCAGAAGAAATCAAATATCAGATAAGCCCACACAGCATTCATGTAACACAACACCTGTTAATTCAAACTTCTGATGACGGAGAGACAAGCATTCGGAGGTGAAAAAATTACATGATTAATGCTTCTGCTGCCAATAGACTGTTGATCGATGATCGGGAATCTATTATTGCTCCGGCCAGGTCTGAATAAATTGCAGGGCGCTGGAAGTGATCTTTGGTGTTGGGTTTTCCGCGTATAGCCCAGATTCATTTATAGGGGAATGGAAAGCATTTGTCATAATGGTGTAGTCAGAGGGATAAACAAGAAGGCTACACGCACGGTGACAGTAGGTATAGGGCGGCTGGAACAAATAGTATATATTGACGGCCATTAAACGGAAAATGTGCGATTTTCTTGCACGTGTCGTGGACCATCGAAAAAGTAAGAGAACGTGTGTAATCTCTGCATTGCCATACGCAGCAGTGGCCGTACCTCCTGGATCCCACATAGCACCTTTCATGGCGAGATTTATCCAAATCGCCGTTAAGCATGTGATGAATCATAAAATAATTTGCAGTGTGATGAATCATAAANCGTGTGTAATCTCTGCATTGCCATACGCAGCAGTGGCCGTACCTCCTGGATCCCACATAGCACCTTTCATGGCGAGATTTATCCAAATCGCCGTTAAGCATGTGATGAATCATAAAATAATTTGCAGTGTGATGAATCATAAATTGGTTTGCAGTTGTAATAAGTGAAAGCATGCAATGAATCATAAAATAGTTTGCAGTGTGATGAATCATAAAATGGTGTGCAGTTGTAATAAGTGAATAATGATAAATATAAGTCGATAAATTCAGTTTGGATGGAGGGTTAGTTTAATTAGTTTCAGATTTGAGTTTATTATGTTTGTTGTTGTTGATTTTTTTCATTTTCTTGTCGAAAATTAGTAATTAAAATCTCTATAATAAAGATTGGCTATTTATTCTAGATAAATTCAATTTTGTTTTATTCTCAATTCAATTAAAGTAGTAGTTTAAACTTTTTATCTTTTGGTTGTTTTTTGGTCTTTTTTTTAGTTTGATTTCTCCTAAATTTGGTGATGAATGGTTGGATGGTGGATCTGCACATTTGAGGCTAAGTTTATATAATCCGAGTACAGCTGGATTTTTCAGCAGACTGAATCCATTTATGCATTCAAAAATACAATTTAAACAATTGAAAATAGCTATTTTATCCAAATTTACATAACCAAATTCCTTAAAAAAAAATAAAACATTTACCCAACGCAATAATAAACAAACATTCAATTCACTTAAATTCAATTTTGTTTTATTATAATAAACAAACAATCAATTCACTTACGATCATAATAAACAAACATTCAATTCACTTATTTTCAAAATTCAGAATTCCAACCGGACCCATCATAAAACATTTTTAACGACATATCTGCGTTCGGACGATTCTCTGGCGGTGCTCGTGATTGTGGTGGCACCGGCACCCACTACGTAGTGGAAATAAAAAATGGAAAATTGTCAGTGGGGGTGCGCATCCGACGCCGAGTTGAAATTTTAAAAAACGTAAAAAAACATTATTCAATCTCAAATTCAAAGGCTCGTGTTGCACTTGGCGGTTACCAACCGGCAGTAGCTAAAATCGGGCCCTGAAATCGTGCTCAGTTGACCAAACGTCCAGGTCATGTTAAATCAGCCAAGACCTAATTATTGAGTAATGAATGTTGCAAAAATCGTGCACTAAAATCGCCCTGAGAACGTTCTGGTAGTGCAATAAATGTTAAAAAATCGTGCTCTAAAATGGTTGACCGAAAATCACTGAGATCATGTCTAAGTAGTTGACTCCTGTAATAGAAAGGAGTGGGTTAACTAGCACAGTCGCTAACTCGTAGTTGAGAACGTCGAAAGGTATCGAGTGAGAATGCGTGACCTCAATATATTGAGAACGCCTGCTCCCAATATAAAACGTTTGTGGTAATTCGTTTGTGGTAATATGAAACGTTTGGTTGTATTAGGTTGATAAATGAAACGTGGCAATTACATATCCTTACAGTGATTTTTTAATGTGATTAGGTAAATCTTAAAAAGTAAACATGTTAACATCTGATCCATTGATTTTGGAGGACAACTAAGAATATGCCAGCATCTTCAATGCATAGCCATCAGATTAGGGTTTAAGGTTAAATAAGGTTAAAAGATCATTAATTGTGTCCATAGTCAATAGATGTACGCCTTCGGACATAATTAAAAAGTAATTTTTCTTCCTAAATTATTTTTTTTTTCAAGTTTTTTGATATAGTTTTAAATTTCTGGCAAATTCAAAATTTTGATCAGTTTTTTGATCATCTAAATTAATCTAAAATGAATTAAAACCTCTAGATAAGATTTTAAAAAGTATAAAGTTTTGATCTATACTAAATTCAAGCTACAAGCTACTTCTGAAAATCTAACCAGATTTAAAGCCATTTTTTTTAACTGAAAACATAAAAACAGAAAACAGATATATTTGCTTGAGAATTAGCTTATTGGATTTGGAATATTTTGAAACCTAACGATTCTTATGCGCTTTTGTCACGGCATCTGTGACAC
Source organism: Picea engelmannii (assembly GCA_009831015.1). Taxonomy (NCBI): domain Eukaryota; kingdom Viridiplantae; phylum Streptophyta; class Pinopsida; order Pinales; family Pinaceae; genus Picea; species Picea engelmannii. Next base: position 841,846 of record ML777929.1, on the reverse strand, counting down.
TCCCACAAAATATTTTAAACTTGTCTATTTACAGTCAAACCATCAAACGTTCGTTATACATAATTTAGAAGTTCATTATAAATAATTAAACTACCTCTAAATTCTAAAGCGCAGATTGTTAAGCTTAATGTACGACCTAATTTTTAGGGAGCGATCTGTACCCACATTGATATGAACTCCTAATGAATATAATATGCACCTCGTTTTAAAAGTAGTTTATTTGGTAAGAAGCACTCTTTCCCAAAAGGAGCTTCAGTTATGGACCCGATTTCTACGTGGATTCCAACTATTCATTTTAATAATTATTAGTTTTTTTTTTTTTTTTTTTTTATGGTAGTTGTTATATATATATATATATGTTATTGGTTAAATCAAATAAATTCATTTTAACTTTATATATATTATGAGTGGATGAAGTGCAAATTTTTTTTTAAGTTTTTTAAATTAAAAAATAGTTTTATCTCAAGTAATTTGATATCTTTGTGTCTATGATAGATTTAGAGTTAAGATGGATTTACATTAATTTTGAGTGGGCCTAATGGTTAAGAACATGTGTTTCCTCCTTTGAAGTCACAAGTTCAAATCTAGAGGGGGTTAGGGTATGTATCCTTGGCTTGGTTGTCTGACCTTATATATATACGTGTGTATTCAACATTAGAATTAAGTTCACGAAAGATACATCGGAACCAAGTCTAGATGACCAAGGTTCAAGAGATGCAAGTGCTCGTAATAAAGTGATTTATTGAGATATGTAACTTCAAACCAACCCCACTAATGTTATCTAGCCCCTAGCACGCACCGTAAAAAAAAACCCATGTAGTATTTGGGTTGATCTCGAGCGGAAGTAGTTGGTTCACTTTTGTTGATCAACGATTTTGTATATTAGTCAATACTTAGTCATTTTTTTTGTTTCTTGTATATCCTATACTTAACCATTTTGCAAAATTGCAGGTTGCAGAGTGGGCTACCACTAAGTCTGCAAAGTCCGCAAGTTCGATACTTAGTTTATTTTTCAACACTCCACAATCTTAACACTTAGCCATTTATTTTGTTGTGGGAGTCCCGTTGCGGAAGACTAAGTCGTCCCTTATCCCGCAAATACCTACATCTCACAACCCTAAAAAAGACCCTTTTCATTTCTGCATCACTCATAATGTACCTCTTCTTGACACTTAACTATTTTTGTTTAATGCAGATGCATGGTCCTCCCCATCTTTCCATTCTCCTTCCCGCAACATCACAACCCCACATCTTGCATTTCCGCATACTTCAAAATAAACCACATATTTCTACAACCCACATAATCGACTGATTTGATACTTAACATATTTCTTGATTGCAGATGTGGGAGTCCTCTGGTGTGCTAATAAGTTTGACACAGAGAGAAGAGTTATTCAAATTCAGAGAAAATCACTGATCTCTTTAGCACCTTCAATGTTCAAATGAACGTTGAGACTTCATGACCCCACTCTGAGATTCAAAAATATTGAAGCAGATGATTTTCTAAAAGTTCACGACGGGGGAATGGAGTTCCTTGAAAGCTTTCTCACAAGCCTAACTAGCGATGTTAATGCCACACAAGTTAAGGTATGCTCTTTAAAATATCCATATAAAGAATTTTCATGGCTATTTGCCAAAATAATTGGATAGGATTCCACGGCCTCAGTGCCAAAGTATATTGTATATATTCTATATCATTTAATTCATGAAAATGTTGTAATTGACTGGGCTTGGATCATTTCAAATGATATTTCGTTTCAATTGGGAAGCCTTCGGAATACGAAGAAATTTTACATGACTTCCTATCTAGTTTATGTTATAGTTTATTGCCATATTTTTTAGGACCTACCCAGAGCTAAGAATGTAGAATTCAAGAATGATTTAGTTTCATTCTGGTATCCATTGTTATGGAGGCATAATTCCCTATTTAAATTCCTTAATCACGACACCTAGGTACTTTGTTATCTAGTAGTTTCCTTGTTATAAATCAAATTATCAGCTCATAAAAAATACACACTTGTTGGAATAATGAACTCAAATAAATAGTGGAAGTAATATTGGAAACCAAAATCTCATACAAAATACACAAATATATTCTTCCCTTCAACTCAACTTATCATTCAAATAACTTCAAAGCTTACAAGGGCTCTCTTACTGGGAAAATGGCCCACAGAGAAATACAAAAAAATTTAGAGAGCACCTGCAAACCATAACAACTCTTGGTCTATTGTACGATCCATAAATTTTACGATTCTCGAGATGTACATGCATTTCCTTAAGAGAAATCATGTATACACACCTGACTCAACTGAAACCCACATATACATGCAAAAAAACTGTATGAAAAAATCCATATAGCGCGACCCTGCTTCTGTGGCTCCAACCTGTTGAAACCCACTTGTGGATTCCTATGTTCTCTCTTCTCCTAGACTTGTATTGATCTCTATATGGAAGTCCTTCTCCACTTATCTGAGATCTCCTTGAATCACATTCCTTAGTGATCCAAGATCTTGAGCCACATTCCTTATTTTCCCTCTGTGTCAAATCAATTCACCTCCCTTCTTTACCCGAACCTTGCTTTTATAATATTGAATTGTGACCTAACCCTAATCTCCAAAGTGATTGATGACAATGATTACTTCTCACCTCACTTGAGATCAATTGATAATATTTAATTCACTAATGCTAATAACTTTAGCATTTCATTAAACAAAATCAACTAATTAATAAAACAACTTTACTTTAGTAACTCCTTTAATTAAAGTGAAATATTAAGGTAGAAGGCTTTGGATGACTTCAATACATATAGGCACTTAGGCATGTGTGGAAGTACCTTTCTGATGTTGTAAATATCAACATGCCCCATACAATTTCTATGAAGTACAAAATGCCTTATTGTTCTCTTTTAAGAAGATGATTCATAGTCCCACCATGTCCAAACCATCATTAGAAGTTGCATCATTTCTTTCAGAAAAAAGGAGTTTTTGAAACCATGGAAGATTTCAGTTTCATTAGAATTTATGGATTTTAGGGTAAACCCTCTCTACTGCCATTTTATGTTTCTCACATCATTTTTATTGTTGAAGTATGCAAACAATACAAATATTGGGCACATTTCTTCAACGAAAAAAAGAAAAAAAAATCCAATGTCCCATTGCCATGGGAAATTGGAGAAATGTTTGTGAAGAACACTTCTAATTTGGATGAATATACTACTCAATTTGGCTAGTTCAATTTCAAAAAAGTTTAGGCAATTCATGGTTTTGACCCTAAGGATTTGTTTTCGGCACACATTTTTTCAATTGGATATGGCTCATATTTTAGTAAGTCTGTGAAATTAGAAGGAGCGGGAGATAATCAAAATACTCTTGAAGCATCTCCTAGAACCACCCTAGATGATATTAAGGCATTGGCTAACACCAATTAATACTATAAGAAATGAGTTCGAGAAGCAACAAGTAAAAACCCAGGTTCACCAAATGTGTCACAAAAGAGTACCTCAATAAAAATAAAACCACAAAATAATAGTCAAGAATAGAGAAGTTCATCCACTAGAAATTCATATGATGGTGGAGATAAAGACCCCACCAAGAAGTCAATTGAAAAATCACACAATGTCCATGTATCTGTAAAAAGAAAAAGAAAAGTCTAGAAAGAGGGACATGAAGAACCTGAACTCAAATAAGTCCTAAAGACATGTAGGTTGATGACATGATAGAGGAGCCCAACTGGGTCGAACAAAGGATGATCGAGAGAAAAGAATTAGTATAAGAGTTGGCTTATTAGGAGCCATAGGTATTTGAGGAGGAATCGGTCACTTTGCACCATGTGACCTATAATAAGAATTCAAAATTGTTGTTAATTGAAAAAGTACAATTAAAAAAAAAGAAGATTTTTGAAAAATGGAAATCAGAGATCGATCTTCAAGGGGTATAACTGTAAAACATTGTGGAGTTCCATGAAGCATCTGGTGAATCCCTAAAGTATTCCATTGACAAGATAGAGAAGTAGAATTTGATCCTAAATGAAAAAGTAAAATATTTGGAAAAAACTTCACTTCCAATACCTTTGTTTGTGTTAGGTGGCTAGAGAGAAAGTGGGGGAGGAGGGGGGGAGGACCCATAGTGATAATAGTGGAGGCCATTAAATGTAAGGTGGACTAGGTTCACTATAGTATTAAATAAGGCTCACTATGGTAATTAGATATAATAAATATAAGAAGACTTCTTAGAAGGTTCCTCATCTAGAATGTTCATAGGTGGTTGGTAGCACTATATAAAGGGGTTTAAGCAATCTAATAAGATAAAAAGAGAAGTATTGTATTTGGAGCAGGTAGTTCATTAATAGGTTTCCCCCTCAAAGAGGAAAGTTAACATGAGAGGATCCATTCCATAATAGGATCCATTGTATGGTGTTGCCCTACCTCAAGGGTTTGATCATAATAAAAGTGTGGTTTCTTCTATATTTATTTGTTGATCTATTGAGATATTTATGTATTCAGTCTTTGGTTCTTAACAAGTGGTATCAGAGCACTTTCCTTGGTAGGAATTGTGGGCAATTTGTTTTTCTATTTTTGCATATTTTTTCAGAGAATAAAAAGAGGGCCGCGACATTATAGAATATTTATGTATATTCATGTGAAATTTTTTTAGAAACGGGTTGTCTATCTGAGTTCCTCTCAGAAAAACACCCAATTTAAAAAAAAAAATCGTTTGAAACGGAGTCTGAGAAGTAAAGTTATTGACATTTTAAAATATGCTAGTTTCAGGGTTTTTTCCACAGATGGCCGCACAATTTTTCTAATTTTTGTAGCACCTGGGACATAATTTGCCCAAACAAATTACATATTGGAGTTCTTATCACAATTTCACCCAAATTCAAAAAAAAATCGTTTGAATTGGAGTTACGGAAGTGAAGATATAGCTGATTTAAAATCAACCATTTTTGGGGGTTTTTCGTGACGGCGACGGGACTGCAAAGTCCATAACTTTGGACATGGTGCTCAAATTGCTACCAGATTAGACCAATTGGATAGATAATTTCCATGGATTTCTTTTGATATATTTTATGTGGTGTTTCGAATAGATATTCACTCTCAAACCCTCGAGGAAATTCTACAGACGCTTGAAGCATTCAAATCCCAAATGCATGACACATTTCATGACTTTGAAGATGGCCTCATGGATAGTTTTCATAGTATTCATGAGTCCTTGGCTAGCATGCAGGGGAGATATCTGATGGTGGGCATCATAGATAAATAAAATCAAGAAGTATATGCTTGGTATGATTTTGAGGTCGATTGTGATGATTGGTATATGGATAGTTGTCATTTATGGGATGGCAACCACTTTGATATTTTATTTGATGAATCTACTCCACATTTTGTAGAGAAAATCAATGTAACAAATAAGGAGCTAGTTATGATTACCAGTGTCCATCCTACATATTTTACAGTGGTATTATTCATTCCAAATTCAGCTACGACCCTTTCCTACTATGTGGATGTATCTTCTTATTTGGATCCACATGATAGGTGTCAATATTTGGAGCATAATTTTCAGTTGGTTATTGGGTTCAGATATCTTTCATGTGGATTTCACATGAGCACTTGGACATGGGACCCTAATTTACAATGGCGGTTGGACTACTTCAGCATGGTGGCTTTCAATTCTCCATGGGACCCTGGTTCTCTAGTATACTTCAGCACTATGGTCCACACTTATTATTGGGACCCTACTATATGGTTGTACACTCTCATAAAAAGTGTTGAGTACAACACTTTCATAAGGGGGATGGAATGTTAAGTAGCTAGAGAGGTAATGCGGGTGGGGGGTGAAGGTGAAGGGACCATAGTGATAATAGTGGAGGCCATTCAATGTAAGGTGGACTAGGTCCACTATAGTATTAAATAAGGCCCACTATGGTAGTTATATATAATAAATGTAAGAGGAATTCTTAGAAGGTTCCTCCTCTAGAATGTTCATAGATGGTTGGCAACACTATATAAAGGGGTTCAAGCAAGTGATGAGACAAGAAGATAAGTATTGTATTTGGACCGTGTAGCTCATTAGGAGGTTTCCCCCTCAAAGAGGCAAGTGAATAGGAGAGGATCTCTTCCATAATAGGATCCATTGTATGGTGTTTCCCTACCCTAAGGGTTTGATAATAATAAAAGTGTGGTTTTATTCTATATTTATCTGTGGATCTATTGAGATATTTGTGTATTCATTCTTTGGTTCTTAAAAATTTGTCGAACCCATTATTGTTATTCAACCATTGTTTAATATCGAGGATGTACCATAAACAAGCTCTAGGTTGAAAGGTTAATCAAGTTTATTAATCACTATAAGAAAATATATTGGAGACAACATACAGAAAATGATAACCTTGATTCTTGAAATATGGGAGTTAGTGACAAATTCAACTACTCTCTCTACAAGGGTTTTGCATTTTAAAGAATATCTCCAAAAGGATTTCATAAATAATGAAGTTTTTTATGAAGAAGCAGTGGGTACATTTTCGGCAAAGGTCTTAAGTTTAAGTGATATATATAGGAGAGAATAAAATATTCCTTCCAAGAATCGTATGAAACAAATTAATTCTTGTTGGTTAAAAAAAATTAAGTGCTTACGTGAAATGTTGTCTAAATGTGATGTTATAAATACTGAAAGAGGTGATCTTTTCTTAAAACTTGTTTATTTGACTAAGGAACTGGAGGGCCCACATTATAAGTCACCCGGGTTAGTGTCAGGGGTAAGTCGTTTAAATCGTAGTTAAACAATGTCGGGGTTTCGTGACTCGGCATTCACTCTTCCAAGAAACTATACCTTCGTAGCCCCGAGTTGTGAAATCACGATATTAATTAAACATTGAATAATTAAACACTTAATTTGGATCACGTTTATGCTTAACTTATCGCATCATCATGATCTCGGGTTTTAAGGGCTCGAAGGATAGCAGTGAAATCTCCCGATACGGCGAACGCCGAAAAGAGTGATTAAAGTTTAAAGAAAACCTAATTAAAGAAGCTAAATCAGATTAATCAGTACATTAATAAAAATATTAACGTGCACCGTCTATGGGTTAAATCTAAATATTTTTGCGCCAACTCGTGTCACGACCCGTCAAAATTTATAGCATTTATTTGAAATGATAGGTGAAGATATTTGTTTTTATTGCTAAATCTTTCTCAAAAAACAATTTGACCTTCTGTTCGTAAGGATGTCGGGGTTTTAAATGGTCGAGATATAAAGTTCTTTCTCTCATTGTTTCAAATTTCATTGCTATCTTGCGCAAATAAACTTTTCTCACCAAGCTAATTTATGTATGTATACACATTTTTACTGCAGGAGAGCTAAGTCAGAGTCCTCTATCATGGCCCCTCGAAAAACTTCCAAGGCGTTTGCTGAGAGTTCAGGGCAAGGATTAGATACTGTTTTCGATACTTCACCCCGAAGTGTTGATTCTGTCAAAACCTGGTCATACGTCTCTGAGGTTCTTCAGTCCGAATTGGTGAACTGTTCAGATGATTCTAATGATAATGAGAAGGACGATTTGGCCACCAAATACAAAATTGTCGTTCAATCAGAGATGCATAAGATAGCGGCCAGGCCACGACTCCTTCCATATTATGATATGATCCGATGGGCATTAGATCATGTGGATATCCTGACCAGAACCATTACTAGCGAGCAGAAGGTGACCATTGGGACTTTCAGACCAGAACATTTCCCGGTGATGTACCAATTGTCACCCACACCAAACTTCTCACACAATGCCAAGTTTCTGGAAGGTTTTAAGAAAAAAGAATGCAAGCAATACTACAGAAGCTTGTCTGATCTGATCAAAGATTGGGTCTCACACCCTGCAAAGTTCAGGGCGGATGGTAACGGAGTTTATTCAATCTCTTCCCTGGAACTGCAATTCAAATATATAGCAATGATGACATGTAGGTTGTATGGGAAGGAGGACACCACACATTTTTTTCTTTCGCGGGTGCCTTTGATTCATACAGTCGTTGAAGGTTGTTCTTTCGACTGGGCCAAATTGTTATCAGACAGTTTAACCAACCGGATTACCGAATATCGGATGCAGAAGGTGAGTGGGAAGGCCACTTCATTTTTTATGTCTCCATACATCATAGACGTTGTTTGTTTCATGACACCTTTCCCTCTAATGAGCTGGAGCTAGACTCCATCAGAGGCTAAGCCTATCCATGTCTACCACTCAAAACTTTGGGAAGATAAGGCCACAGATTTTATATACGGAATTTTCAATTGGGTAATGGTACCAATGCATGTATCCATCTTCGGCAACCCACCGCTCAGGATTTCAGACAGCATCGCCACCAACTTGAGCAATGTGGCCAACTGGTACGTAGAGGCTGAATTTTCATACATCAGGGTTTTCAGCACTTTTGTTCCCCCCTATGCTCTACCATTATTCATATCGGATAGGCTGGTTTGTCGCGAAATTGCTAGGCAAATTGTGATTGGTGGCATAAGAAAGGAGCTTAAAGGATTTTCGAAGAAGGTATGGCCACCTTTCCCCATTCATTTGAATACCTATTCTTTATTAGATTTCGGACATGCAAAATCTGAGGCAACAACTTTGGAGGATATTAAATTGGTCCACATTGAGTTCAAGAAGCATGACCCACACAGGATCGTGGGAAATCACATGGCGAGTTGTGGCCTTAAAAGGTATGAACATGAGCATTCACCTCATGATGATGTCTTCTGAGGAGCGAGATCCTATGTTGAGGTTCTCAGTCGGATTCAAACTCTGTCGCTCGAGGAGAGGATTGATTTCTTCAAATTTCAGGAACATTGGCGGAGCTGCCTTCCCCCAGTCTTACCAGGTAAGAACCCATCGACTGCATATGTATAGAAAACGGAGGCCAAGGGCTCCAAAGATTCAGGACCTGACCAAGAAGAACACTAGGAAAAGAAGAAGCAAATCGGGGGCCCAAAACAGGAAGCCGAGATCTCCAACCCTTCAAGCAAGCCAGCTCGGTTGTTACCCCAGGGAAATCATCCAAGCAGATCGACAATCCCATCGTTTCTATTACTCCCCTACAATCCACAAAGGGGATCCTAGATGCAGGATGGATTTTTGGTGAAGAACTAACACCCATAACTGTGGAAGAGTTGCCTCCGAATGAGTTTTTCTTCAATAAGAAGAGAAAGGTTGTTGTAAAGCAAGAACTTTATCAAGAAGCAGGCACGGTAGAAAAGAAATTTAAAATCCTCGTCGATGGGAGAGCCATGAAAAAAGAGGAATTTGCAACCCAGATAGCAGGGACGTTGGGGGCTTTTGCTACAACCAACCAATTTTCTGCCGAGTCCCTAAAAGAACAGTTGAAGCGGAAAAACCGCTTAATCAAAACTTTGGAGGCTAAGCTGGCTAAAACAGAGACAATTGCCAGAGATCAGGTGAACACAGGCATAGAGAAAGCTAGAGCAGCAGATCAGAAGGAAATTGAACGGCTCAAATCCGATCTCTCACAAACACAGCAGGTGGCCCAGACCAACCAATCATAGATAAGCCAACAAGAGGAATTGATTGGGCAATTACAGGCCAAATTAAATTTCACCGAAGGCCATGTGATAGATATCGGGATATTCCAATCCCAAGCCATAGAAATTCAGAGAAGAGTGTCGACAGCTCAACAAGATTTACTTGCTAAGGTGGAGACCATTCAAAACCTCTACCAAATCATTGATCGAGTGCTAGAAGAAATCTCCTTGAGAGAAAGAGAAGTTGGGGCAGCTCGGGTCATTTTCCAAGAGGCTATTATAGCCACGATGAAAAAGGAAGTGGGCAGTAGTTCCAAGCTCTCCATCCCAGAGCATACCAGAGGTAACATCTTACTGAAGGCATGGGAATGAAATATATCAGAGAGCAGAGAGCGAGCTAAAGAGGTGAGAAATTTTTGTGAAGAAACTCTTAGGGAGATGGATGAAAGTTTATTGGGTCTTGATGGTGAAAGCAACACCAGGACAGTGGGCCAAGTGGATATAGCCAAGCACCTGCTCAACATCAAGGAGAATGAGGAAAGAGAGCAGACTGAAATAACACAGGTAACTTAGACATATATAGTCCAGGTGGATAAGTGGCTAATAAAGACAAGTGTATTGTTATGTTCTATCACTACTAAAGACCGACAAGTAGGAGGAAGATTGCCATAGTTAGTGAAGGATTGTTACACCTTCGAGGCAAACAACCAAGCCGAACCTTCCAGGTTGATAACCCAGCTGGTGGAGAGGTGCGTCACTTGCACACAGCAGGCGAAGGGACAGTTTTCGGGCACCAAATAATGACATGTGTCTACCCGTTCTGTTTTTAGAACCTGAAGTTTAAAGAAAGGAAGGTGATCCATCCGCCTGAAAGAGGAGAAAGACAAAGAATTGGAACGCATAAATATTCTTTTTGTAACCGAAAAAACTCCTGGGACGATTGAAATCCTAGCATGCAGAAGTTGTATAAATATGTAATTAGAAGAAAGAAAAAAGGCTGGACCTTTTTGGTCGATTGTAATAGAGACTCTCTCCTTTCGAAATTTAATACAAAGCAATCCGAAGACTCCTGATTCTGTCAAGACTGTGTTATGAGTTTGTTTCCTCTGTGATTTCATATTCAATTTCATTTCGCATATATATATCTGATGAATGTTTTTACTGCAATTTAGTAAAACCTTTACTGTGGTGATCAATTTCTAGTCGTCTATATTGTTTACAGTTTTTCTTCTGTATCGGCTATTAGCAGGTACAAGACCTGTGAACTCTTTAGATTTTCATATTTTATGCTTTGTCAGATTTCTCCTTATCTTTTTCTTCTTCTGTTTACAGGGTGAGATTCTCCCTTGATAGGAGCCTCACATTATAGACAGCTTAATGTTTTTCTCACATCTCACACACCATTTATTTAAAAGATAACTCAGTTACGGGAAAAGGCCTTTGGTTTGCACTTTATCTTCAAATATTGGATTCAAAGTTCTCTTTTATACGATCAAATTGATACAACATCAAAAACCTCGAACTCTCCTTTAATTTTCATGTTCCTCTATGACTGTCCCCGTTGCAAGACAACCTAATATTGAACCCGGTTTGTCGGACCAAACCCATATCACTTTGAACCTTTTCAATACCATACTTAAAACAACCACCACCAGGGTAGAACTTGAACATTCTTGGGACGCTATTGAATGGGATATAAGCATCCAGGAACAGTTGGAAGCGAGACAGTGACAACCTGGAAATCAACCCTAGCTTCCTTTCCCGAAGGTTGATTCTTTCCCCTTTTTATCCTTTACTCACTTTCGGATGCCTAGACACTGTACTTTCTAAGCCTTAAGTACGGACTCTGGAACAACAATGTGAAAGCATTTACTCTCTTGGTTTATAATATTGTATTATAGTGTAAATATTTACTTTCTCAGAGATTCTTGTTCCTTTATCAATATTTTTTTGCATGTGAATATTTGTTACAATAATTAGCCTAGTCCTCTCACAAGCCCCTTTTTTATTTGTGTATGTTATTTAAAATATAGAGGAGTACCACCTCTTTAAAAAGACAAAGGGATTGATCCTCGTGATGTTATATTAAATACCTTAAAACAATCTTTTAGATCAACAATAGATCCTTTGAATTTTAAATAGTATCAGAGTTTATGTACAAAGGCATCAATGCCAACACCTATTGGAAAACTTGAAAGGTAGGATTTAACTTAACTTCAAATATGCATGAGTTTTGAGAAAGCCAAATGCCCCATGCAACCCTAATAGGGAGAGATCTAAAAGAGTGAAGACATTTGTCATTGAAAAACTCCTGAAAACTATCTGTCAAAGTATCTTTATCCCATAGTTGTCCTTGACCAAGATGGCTCTCAATATCTTGCCAAACTTGTACTGTAAAGGAACAAGTTAGAAACAAGTGACAAATGGATTCGGTCAATTTCTTAAAAAGACAAAAAATACATGGCCCATATTTTCCCCACTTCTACAATCTATCCCATATATATACACACCCTTAAAAAATGTACTTTCTATTTCAGAAAAAAATAAAGTACATTCCTTAGGTACCCCAAAGCTCATAAAAAATATAGCATTAATATACCACAAAGTTTCATCCAAAGAATCAAAGCTCCCCATTTGTGTCTTTATGTAAGATCATCAAAAAAATATTTTCCTGGAAGTTTTTTTCAAAAGAGAAATCAAGCAAAAATAATCACATTCATTTGTTTTACATTTGAAAAAAATTTCTTTCCCTCATGGAGATCAACTCCCCATTATATAATTCCTCCATAACTATTTGAAATTCAAATAGTTGTAGGGCCTCCTTTGAAAGGAATTCAACATCATAATTAAGTTCCTAGAAGATATTCTGGAACCTAATATGATGAAAAGAAACTGAGATAATATTTGTCCTTTGACCAAGGTTCAAGTGATCCATGTTATCTATATGCAAGAGTCCATACATCCAATAAATTGTCAGTTTTGAGTTTCCATATACTTGCATCTCTGAAATGTTCCTCCTTGCGACACATTTAAGAAGAGAAAACAATGCCATGAACTCTACCTCATTATTAGTTCCCCCTCCCAACTACGCTTCACCTATAATAAAGTGATTTCTTGAGATAAGAAACTTGAAACCAATCCCAATAATGTTATCTATCCCCTGGCACGCACTATAAATAAAACCCCATGCAATATTTGGGATGATCTCAAGTAGAAGCATTTCCCTTGAATTTTCAATAGTATCAGAGTTCTTGTACAAAGGAATCAATGGAAATACATGTTGTGAAACCTAAAAGGTGTGTTATAACTTACCTTCAAAGATGCACAAGTTTCGAGTAAGCTAAATTCCCCATACAACCCAAATAGGGATCAATCTAAAAGAGTGAAGACGTCTGTCAATGAAATAGTCCCGAAAACTATCTTACAAAGTATATTTATCCCAAAGTTGTCCTTGACCAAGATGGCTCTCGATCTATTTCCAAACTTGTAGTATAAATGAACAAGTTAGAAACAAGTGATGATTGGATTCGATTATTTTCTTACAAAGAAAACAAATACCTGACCCATATTTTCCCCTCTTCTGCAATCTATCCCACCTTAAAACATGTTCCTTTGATACCAACTACAAAAATATAATACCCTTCGGTGGCCCATTGATTTTCCTCTTGCCATAGCTACTTATACCACCAACAATGGTCATCTTCTTCAATAGACATCAAAGTTTGATAACCTAACTTTTATTTGTAGCATCCCCCCCCGAGTTTTTATAACACCATATCAATTCATCCTTCGTATTCATTAAATTAAGATGAGAATTCCTTAGTTTTGACATGAATTTGGACCAAAATTGATGCCACATGATCTATAAACTAATAATCTCCACCGATAGCCAGTGTTGATGCTAGATAGAAGAGTCAATGGGATCCCCAATTCAGTTCAATGTGCAATAACCCAATTCATGTAACTGTACCACCAATTCCATTGGCAAAATAATATGTTCCCCACATCCAACTATTGCATCCATCATTATTCTAACATGCCTTCCTAATCCCACTTTCCACGCCAAATAATTTGCTATAAAAGGGAAGGCTAAGGTTAGCACTATCCATTGGTTAGATACATTTACAATATGATTTTTCTGTTGGAATATCTAGTCCATAATGGTCCTTGATTCAATGTATTTTACAATTAAGAGATGCCTCCATAGACTATCGTTGGTTAAGAATATCCAAAGAGACTTGGTAGCTAGAGCATGTTTGAAGACTCATAAGTCCTTTATACCATAACTACCTAAGATTTCCATATTGGATAATTTGTTCCATTTGACCAAATGAGATCCTAGATACTCAGATTGGCCCTTCCATAGATAATTGTAGCACATTTTATGGATACATGCTAATACCCCTTTTAGTATGAGTGCCAAAATATCCCAATAGATTAGTATAAATTCAATAACAGATTTTATAAGTACAATTCTACCTCCATAAGAGATCCACCGGTTAACCCAAAAGTTGATCTGGCATTCAATCTGAGCCACCAACCAATTCATGTCTGTAGAGTTGTAGTTATTAGGTTTTAGAATGAACCCGATATACTTGAGTCCCTCCCCTGGCTTGTGAATAGGAAAGTTGAAAAGATTTTGAAAAATATTTATATGGTCCACCTGAGCTCTAGGAATATAAATAGCTAAATTATCTACGTTTATGATCATTCTTGTTGCTTGACAAACGAGATTTAATGTGTATTTGAGAGTTTTCCATCAGCTTCTACACAATAACAAAATATCAGAATGTCATCAACAAATAAAATATGAGATAGACGTTCAGAGTGCCCAAATCGAATTCCTCAAAAAGAATTCACATGCTTTGTCTATGTAATCGATCAACTAAAACCATACACAACGAGAAAAAAGAGGTAAGGATACAAGGGACATACTTGTCAAAGACCCCAACCCGATTTAAATAAATAATAATCTTCCCCATTAGTAAGAATTGCAAATGATACCGAAGTAACATAGGTCATAATCTATTTGACCATGGGAAGATCAAAACCAATATGTAGGAGCAAGAGATGAAGGTACAACCTTGAGACTCTGTCATAGAACTTTGAAAGGTTGATCTTAATGAATGAGACCAAGTACTTATGTACCTTGATTGAATGCAATACCTTTTCATCCCATTCAATTGCTTCATGTATGAGTCTTCCTTTTAGAAAACCAAATTATTATGAAGAAATTATATTGGAGAGCACCAATTTTAAATGAGTAGCAATGATTTTGGAAATGATTTTGTAAATATAGTTGTAGATGGAAATGGGATGAAAGTTATTAAAGGAGTCTAGGCAATCAAATTTCAAAATGACTGTAGTAAATTTGAATTTATAAAGGATAGTAACTTACCCAAGGTCTGGACTTGTTCTACCACCTAGAGCAAGTTGTCCCCAATGATATAAAAAAAACGGTTAAAGAATTCTGTAGTCCATCTATTCGAACCGAGCATTTTAAATTTTTTGAAGCTAGAGATGACCATCCATAGCTCTTCTTTTGAAATTTCCTAGAACAAATTTGCATTTTCGTCATCCCCTATGAGTCTCGAGAAAAAATATATTTTCTTAATAATAACATCAATAAAAAAACTACTCTAGTTCTTTAAAAAAGTTTTTGAAATGATCTACTCCAAGGTTCTCCAAAGCATTAAAACCACACATCTGATTTCCTTGAGGATCAGAGAGTTCCCAAATGGTATTCTTATTTTTCCTGTGGTTGGAGAAATTATGGAAATACTTGGAGTTATGATCACCTTCCTTTATCCATATAACATGACTTTTGAGTCACCAAGTCTTCTCTCGCTCCAATAAAAAAGATTTCCTTCTAGCTTCTAATTCTTGAATAACAGATAAAACATTAGGAGATCCCCACAAACCCTATAAGATTCCATATATATATATAAATTCATGCTCAATTTTCCATAGCTCCATATCTGTATTATTCCTTTGGTCCTTGGCCCACTTGTTGACTATTGCTTTCATCTTCTAAAGTTCAGAAATGAAATGAACATTGAACTAGTCATTTGTATTAGAATGAAGGGGACACCAAGTCAAGATCATTAATATTGTGGATTCCTCCAATTCCACCCATGATGAATTATACTTAAAGGAAGAGCCAGGATTCCCCTTCCACTCCGACAGTCCCAGATCCATGAAGATGGGAAAATGGTCTGAGCAATGCACTGGACCTACCCAAGAACGATATAGACCAATGCCCTGAAGAATTTTATGATGGGAGAGGAACCGGTCCAGTCATTTGGAGACTTCCTCACCACCACTTCTATTGTTGTTCCACATAGGTTTAATGGTAATAGGTTCTACATCAACCAATACTATCAGCTCAAGATTGTCTATGGAAAATATGGCCAACTTGTCTTCATGGGCCAAAGGCCCCCAAGTCTCTTCCTTTCTAATTGTAACATTTAAGTCACCTCCAATTATGATATTATTAGAGAAAAGATATTAAAAGGAAAATAACCATCTCTAGAATACCTCCTTACCCTCATAAGATCCATACAAATTGAGAATTAAAAGAGGTTAATCCAATTATTTGCATAAAGCTTATGTAAATAGTCTCGAGGCAACTATTTTTTTTTTAATAAATCACAGTTAGAAGAAATCCATGTTATGAGGCCTCCCAAATTCCCTTCATAGTCCAAACCAAAAAATCCCCAGCTTAGAAATAATTTCTCCAAATCAAGAATGATTTTGTTACAATGACCCATCATTTCTTGAATTAGGGTAATGTCAGGGTGATCTAGATCAATAAATATCTTCAAGGAAATTTTTTTGGCCCTTCTCCCTAGGCCTTGAATGTAGGGTACCAAGTCTATTATATTAGCGGAGAAGAGAAATAATGTAGAAAATAACACCGAGATAGAAACATAATACAACAATAATCCAGAGATAATAATGGAACAACAAATTATATGTAACCACAACACCAGAATTATACCTTTATTGATAGGAAACGAGGTTCACTTGCCTCTTTGAGGAGGAAACCTCCAGTAGAGCAGATCTTTATTAAAATAGGCCTGATCAGCTGCAGGATTCCAAGTGAAAGAATTCTTTTTAAGGAGAGAAATGAGAGGCACTGCAATCTTTCCATAATTCTGAACAAACGTGCGATAATATCATGTTAAACCCAGAAAACCATGCAAGATTTTGATAGTCTTGGAGTGAGGCCAATCTTAAATTACTTCAATCTTCTTAGGATCCACCCAAACACCATCCTTTCCAACAATATGACCCAAGTACTCAACTTCTGAGGCGCCAAAGGAACATTTAGAGTGTTTGAGGAAAAGTTGATGCTGAGAGAGTAGATGGAGAACTTGATCCACATGGGCAAGATGGGATTGCCAAGTTTTACTATAGATGAGAATATCATCAAAGAAAACTAAGACAAAATTACTGAGAAAAGGATGGAAGACATGATTCATGAGGCTTTGGAAGGTGGAGGGGGTATTACATAGGCCAGAGGGCATGACCAAGAACTCATAGTGACCATCATGAGTTTGAAAGGTAGTCTTGGGGATGTCAACTTCTAGAATATGTATCTGGTGGTAGCCAGAACGCAGATCAAGTTTAGTGAAGTACTGAGCACCACTCAACTCATCCAAGAGATCATCAATGATAGGAATGGGAAGCTTGTCCTTGATGGTGAGTTTATTGAGGGAACGAAAGTCGGGACACATGCACCAAGTACCTTCTTTCTTAAGTACCATGACCACATGAGAAGAATAAGGGTTGGTACTGGGGTGGATAACACCCGCTTGGAGCAATTCCTACGTTATTTTATCAATTTAATTCTTTTGGGAAAAGGGATTATGATAAGGAAGAACATGGGGAGGAAGAATACCATGAACAAGGGGTATGGTATGATCATGAACACCACGAGAAGGAGAAAGTCCCCGAGGAGTGGAAAAAACATCTTGGTGTTTGGAGATAATAGCTTGGAAGTCAGGATGCACAGAGAGTGTCTCAACCGCTTGAATAGAATGGAGTTGAGCAATAATACCAGAGTGGCCTTTCTTGAGGAGCTTTTCCATGCAATTGGAACTGATGATCTTAGGAGAACCAACTGTGAGACCTTGGAAGTGATACGTTTGTCCCTCCTATTGGAATTGCATGGTTAATTCCTTAAAATCCATAAGAATGGGACCCAAAGTGCATAACCATTCAACACCTAGCACAATGTCACAACCACCCATTTCGATGGAAAACATATGATATTTCAGGTGGTAATTTCCAATTTGAAGACGTACACTTTCACAACACCCACCACATTTCATGGACCCACCATTGGCTATCATGATTTGAAAATTATTGGCAACAAAAATATAGCAATTGGTTTCCTGGGCAATGCAACGATGAATAAAATTGTGGGTGCTACCACTGTCAACAAGGATGGTGACCTTCCTATGCTTAATATAGCCAATGAGATTGAGGTTTTGTGGAGTAGAGAAGCTAGTGAGTGCATGCAAGGAAATGAGTGGGTAAACTTCAGGTGGGTCAATGGGATCCTAGGTAGAATCTGGAAGGGAGGGCTCTTCAACAAGGGGAGCTGTCACATATTCTTCAGGAACATCTTGAGACCTGGCCATAATTTTTTTTTGTTCCTTACACTTTTTCCCTGAAAAATATTTTTCATCACAATTGTAGCAAAGACCCTTCAGTTGGAGTTCAGCCATTTCATCCCTAGTTAATTTCTAGACCTTGAGGGGAGTGAAATGGGGGTTAGGATTAGTGGGTCGAGGGTAAGGAACAAAAGAGGGTTTTTTGTTCTGGGAAAAAACAACTTGTTTTGCCTCTTTAACACGTTTAGTAGCTTCCAACCAGGTCTGAGAGAGGACCATGAGAACCTAGGATCATATTTCATCCTTTAGGCCACTGATAAATCATTCACGGAAGAACGCATCTAACATGCCCTCAACTCGAAAGGCCAAATGCTCAAAAGTAGTTATAAAGTATTCCACTGTGCCTGACTGTTTCAACTTGGTCAAACAACCAAGATAGTGGGTATCAATGTCAAAGCGGTCATAGAGCTCTGCAACAAACTGGGTCCAAACAATATACCCCTGACATGAATTTTTACGCCATTTCCACCATTTCCATCATTCAGGATCTAGACAGAGGACAACATAACAAAGTTTGGCCAACTCATCAGTAATACCATGCAAAGAAAAATAATGCTCCATTTGAGTGACCCAACCCATAGGATCAAAGCCATCAAACTTATTAACCTCGACGCGGGAAAGATGGGGGTCACGATGAAATGAGTTGGATTGAAAATTCATAGAATGAGAGGAATCAACAACATCTGGTTGGTCTGAGGAGGAAGGACCCGGAGGGTAGTTCAACAAATGGTTGACAACAGACTAGAGGGTGTCAAATTGGTTCATGAATTTGGCTTCCATGGTGTCAAATTTGTGTTGGACTTGGGTCTCGAATTATGCAAGGAGGGAATTGGTAGAGCCAATCTTAGATGTCACATGTTGGATGGAGTCCTGGGCTTATTGATGGAAGCTTGTGGGTCTTGGTTGCGAGTGGTGGTAATTTGGAGAGGGGTAGTGCGGGTAAGGAAAAATGGGTGGGTGGAACCACAAAAAAGAACTTATAAGTTATAGGTACCATGATGATCAGGGAAAGAAGGGAAATATAATGGAATAGGTGATAAAATAGGGAAGCTGAGAAGGGGTCGGGTCCACTAAAAAAATAAGGATTAAAAATGAAAGGTATGACCGCGATTAGGGAGAAAAGGGGAATCGAATGGGATAGGTCCCAAATAAGTGTGTCAGTGGGACCAATATACATTTTTTTTTCTTTTAACTCCTGTGGATTTATACTCCGGCCTGAATAATACTGCAATGACGAAATTCCCAAATGCTTAACAGGAAGAAATGTGTAGTAATTTCAAAACAAGAATGTAGAAGGCACAAATGCACGACAATAGATATTGTATGTTCTATTTTTTTTTTTTTCTATCACAAGGGGTAGGGTATTCATGGTTTCTACAGACAAGGGTTTTCCCTGTGCTATAACTCTCTGATATACGCGTGGAGTCCAATAGTATTACTCAACCCAATATCTCAGGCCACCAACTAAGGAGGCTAGACAGTTCCCTTAGCCATACTACCAGACTACCCAGGGACTAGAGAGTATCTTCCCAAGTGTTGTTCTCGGTGGCACTATAGCAGTCAAGCGATCAATTGGTTTATCTACAGAGGGATTTAGGATATCTAGGCCGATCTGTATACAGGTGTTGTCTGATGCACTACCACTCGAAGGGGTACCAATAGGGGTTACAAGGGTGGCCAATAGATGTGCACTTGAGTACCACTTATATTTCCTGCGTGTATTACTCCCAAACCACGAGTTTATGCATGTAACAACAAATCTCTGTAGCTTTAAGACACCAGAGTACATCTCTACCCTGAAAAAAATTAACCCACAATTTTCTGTCGAGGAAAGTGCTCCGATACCACTTGTAAGGTACCAGGTCTATTATATTATTAGAGAAGAGAAATAATGTAGAAAATAACACTGAGATAGCAACAAAATACGAAAATATTGCAGAGATAACATCGGAACAACAAATTATATGGAACCACAACACCATGATTATACCTTTATTGATAGGAAACAAGGTTCACTTGCCTCTTAGAGGAGGCAACCTCCAACAGAACAAAGCTCTATTACAATAATTCTTCAAGACAAAACTTCTCATACCCTCTACTCCTATTTATACTAAATCTATCCATCCAAAAGAACAATCTAGAGGAAGATCCTTCTAGAAGCAGAAGCTTCTATTAGGTCTTCTTACATTTGACTTATTCCTCCTTATTTTTAGGCCTTAATAATATTGACCTTTATTACATGGAAATATATTATTCTACCCACTTGAGGGGTTAGGTAGGTTAGGTCCCTAACACTGAATGTTTACCCACATGATTTTCATGGAGAAACCATTATCGAGGATTTTTCGGCTCTAAGGACCCCATATATCAGGCATTGTCTTCTGTGAGAAACATATATGGAAGCATGCTCCTATGCATGTTTTAAAGATAATTTTAGGCCAACTTTACCATGACCCGATTCCTTTTGAACATCCAAACCCATGCCCCCAGGAGGATGTGACCCCCATGTGCTCACTCGAGATCTTAAAAGGAAAGGATCCCTCCTTGATGAGATAGACAAAGATCCCTAAGAATTTGACTTATCAGTACAAGACACTTGTAGAAAGGGATTATCAGAGTCCTTTTGGATGTCAACAACATATTCCCATCCATTCCCCTCCAAGTGAGAATCATGGCATGAGTCCACTTCATTCAGGGGGGAAATATTGGGATCAAATCTTTTCTTTGATAAGGAGACCCCAAAGATAGTGGGAGTAGAAGAAAAAGATAGAGTATTTGTAAGAAAAACCTTACTTGAATCCCTTGAAGAGGTCATGCTATTGGTCCATAGAACTTCCAGTTTACTCCATTGGAAGGTTTATATTTCAAGGTCATCATCGAATATGTACACTTGTGCTTTTTCCTCCCCTCTGTCATGTGAGATACTACTCATGGGGATGAGAATATTGCCTACACAAAATGCCTCTGTATTCACAGCCTTATCAGATTCCAAAATATGTTTAGTGGGTATTTGTCTTCTGTAACATCCTGCTCTGGTGCACTGAGAAAACTTATTCTTTGAGGACACTTGCTCGCAAGTGATTGGGACTCTTATGATGTTAAAACATTTATCCTTGATTATGATGTGTTATGATAGATGACATGATGTTTTACTGCTTTGACGTAGACAGGTGCTTGACTCAGTTTTATTGAGTGTGCATGGTTTTAGACCTTGAGGATGCAGAGGCATTGGTGGAACCCCTTGGACTCCGGATTGAGTCAGGGAGTGTGCTATTTGGGTTGATTTATTTACTGTGATATTTCATTAATTTGATGCTATGATGTTAACATGTTCTGACACGATTATTGATGATGCAGGCTGCCGATAGCTTGCCGACCAAACTCACATATGGAGTAAAGGGGCCACACACAATTTCCAGAGAGGTTGAGGGAGAGGTGTGGACAACAGCCCTGCCACAGCCTACTAGCACTCCCACCGTGGCTCGAACTGTAGGTTAACTATTACCTAATTCGAGAGGATCCACGATGCCGTGAGGGCAGACTGCGACAATCGCTCACGATGATTCTAAGGGGCGCACAATAAGGGGGGGGCCTTATTCCTTAGAGCCCTTAGTCTCCCACAAGTTCACTTGGCGGAGTGTTGACTCCAGGGGTTATAGATGTCTACCCATTAGTCAAGTTGGCAAGTGGCACCCTTGGAGCACGTGGTGCATCCTGAAGGGCACGTCGCGTGAAAGAAACACAAGTTGGTGAGTGGCACCCTTGGAGCACGTGGTGCATCCTGAAGGGCATGTCGCGCAAAAGAAACATAAGTTGGCGAGTGGCACCCTTGGAGCACGTAGTGCGTCCTGAAGGGCACGTCGCGTTGATATTGATGAAGGAACAAACCTATATGGCCTTAAGACATTTAACACATTAAGAAATTCTTAAGCTACTTCCCTAATTAAATGTCACCTAGTTCATAATCTAAGTCCTAAGTCTAAAACTTCTCAGGGTAAAAATTTGGTCTAACCTTAAGAAAAAGACCCTAGAATAAAAATAAAAATTTAAACAAAAACCCACTTAAGTAACAGTTTAGTCTTCATAAAATTCTTGGGGTAAATGAAGAGAGTAAGAATTTAATTAAAAATAGTGGATTTAAAAATTTCAAAGAAGAAATTATTCATTAACTTGTGGAAGTACAAAGATATTAAATTAATAAAAAAGGGGGAGGGATTTAATAACACAACTGCCATTTTGAGCTTTAATAAAAAGGGGAAAGAAGGGAATAATAAGAATTAGGAAACTAAGTAATGGAAGAAACTTAATAAAGGAAAGATGGGAACTTATGGTAAAAAACACGGTCAACATAGTAAGGAATCCACAATTAAGAACCTGCTAATCTGAGCTAATTTAGTAACATCTTTTTTTTTGGAAAGTATTTAAAACATGTAAGGGGATCTAGGAACACCTAGGAGTAAATTTAGGAGCGAATCTAGGTGGGTGAGGGATTTGAGACATTTAATAAATTTAAAGAAAATATTTATTAGAGAAAAGAGGGCGATGGACGACACTTGTGCGATGGAGAATATTCAGAATATTTTATTGAAACTTAATTAAAAATGTGATTTAGGAAAGTTGGTGGGTCTCAAAACTCTATAAAAGAAAAGGAAGATGAGGAGGAAAGGGATCGGCGGATAGCGTAACGTTCCGCTGCCAGAATTGTGACTTGACTGATTGCTTGTGAGGAGTTGGGATTTTCTCAGCTCGATTAGGAGTGGTAGCTCGGCCTTGCGAGGCGAGTTGGGAAGCTAGACTTACCTTCTAGATTTTGTGTGTCCCCTTTGCGGCTCGGGGGGCTAAGGGGGAAGCAGAGTACCCCTAGCGATTGGCTGGGAGGTACCGGTGTAGTCTCGACGGTCGACGAGTGGGAGCGGCACGGAGCAGGAGAAACACGGAGCGTGCGGACTTCATTCGAGGTAGGTGACAAGGCAACGGTATGCTCGTTTAATTTATAGAGTATAATGCATTAGAAATTTATGCTGGGATCTGTTTGATGATTTTAATGGATGAATTTAGTCTTAAGCTTTTGTTTCCAATTGATTTCCTAAAATCATTGTGGTCAGCGTTCTAGATGGGTTCCACTGCTCCTCGATTGGGACCTTTGTGATTCTGCATTTGAAGGGTAAAATCCCTGCACTATTTTGAGATAACACCTCTGCGACTAAAGGGAGTTTCTCTGCGGTTGCTTACTTTTTAACCCGGGACTCTATGTTTTTTTCTGTTTACAAATCCTTGCTGTGTGTTCTAATTTTATATAACGCGTGGCTGTATGTTCTTTGTAGAACTTAAAATTGACTCCTGTTAGTGTATTGTTTATCCATGATGCTATTAGGATTTACTGTGTAACATTTTAAATAAAAGGAGGGGGATTGCTGCACCCCGACGGTCACTGGCGGTCACTTTAAAAGAAATTAAAATAAAATGAAACGGCCTTATTTTTCTGATCGCTTTGAATTTTAGTTGTTAAGATAGGTGTCTTGCATTATCAATCCAGTCTAGGAGGCGAGCTGGAGTGATTCCATTGTTTAATCCGTTCACTCGCTGGCGTTGTCCCCCTGTGGACAGCCTTTAATTTAAAAGAAACCCTTCTGTTGTGGGTTTGGGCAGTGATATGATCGGGCGTGATTAGTGCAGCGATTTAATGATCAAACCCTTTTTCAATAGGAAACCGAGATCCACATCGAGAATGATGAAGGGATAACCGATTCCAACAACTGAGTACAGGCAAATTTTTTTTTTTCTGTTGACACATCTCACGTACGAAATTGCCCCTCCTTTCCTGTAGGTTGTTCATGTGTAAAGGCGAAGATTGCCTGTCGTTGATCGGCGCCTCTGCTGGGCTCGAGATTTCGCTCAGTTATATTTGAAAACCTACGGCTGCTATCGAGGTTTTTACCTGGGGTACGCTGACAACTTTACTATTACCTTCTGTTTTTAATTGATTTTGTAATTCACCTTCCTTGTCTGCTTGCCTTTACCTTCGCAGGAAAACAAATAGATTAGGCTACGTCTGTACCAAACATAAAAACAAGCACCTGATAATGTACTTTTCCCCTTGTGTCACTTACGTTTCAGTATGCCTGGACCCGTGAACTGCCTGCATGGTTATCTCGGTTATGAGAGCCAGCGTTAAACTTTCCCTTTTTCGTGGTTAGTTACCTGGAAGTCGCGAAATTTTTGTTTACTGTGTTTGTCATTACCTATATTTTTACCTACCATGAAGTCTCTCTGACAACGGTATTCTTACCAATATGCTAGCTGTAAACCCCTTTTTTTTATATATATCCTTAAATGTTTTTACTGTTGCATTCAATCCATTAAATGGCTGCGATATGTCATGCTTCGTGTAGCCTTACGTTTTGGACAGAGTTCTTTTAGTCGATCTGGTTTTACCATCAGAGGGCATTACCACGGCTGAGCGTGGGACCCTTCTTGGAGGGATTTATGGACAAGCAACCCAAATTTTTCATTTTTATCCCACGGGGAAAGTTGCTCTTTTATTTTCAAAAGTAAAAAAAAATTTTTTTTTTACCAAGCAGCGGTCAAATGCCAGCAAACAGAGACCGGTGGTATGTTGTTAGCAGCGCACAGGCTGTCTTAGAAACCCAATTAACCTATCATAACATTCTTATAATCTTCCTTTTAGATAGTTGTTCCAAGCTATCGTCGAATAGCACAATTTCTGATACCTACAGAGATTATGTTGCCCAAGTTAGAGACAAGTTATGGTTACCTACAACTGCCTTGTTTTTATTTGTTTTAATGGAATAATTATGGTTTTATAAGGTAATCATTGTTAAAGTAATTATGCAATAATTGTTAAAATAGGATTGTTAAAGTAATATGGTTTTATGGTAATAATTGTTAAATAATTATGGTTTTATAAGGTAATAATTGTTAAAGTAATGTCGATGTATTTATGTAACAATTGTTAAGTAATAATAGTTAAAGTAATATGGTGTTAAAGTTAATAATTGTTAAAGTAATGTTGATGTATTTATGTAATAATTGTTAAATTAATAATAGTTAAATTAATATGGTGTTAATGGTAATAATTGTTAAATAATCATGGTTTTATAAAGTAGTAATGTTAAAGTAATTGTTGAAATAATAAAATGGAATGTAAAATGATTAATGGTAATGATTATGTAATGATTATGGTAATGATTATGTAATGATTAATGGTAATGATTATGTAATGAATCGTTTAATATTAATCCTAATGGTTATGGAATGGTTAATGTTAATGTTGTTATCATTTATGGTAAGGTTAATGTAGCTGATATAAATAAAATATCATATGTAATGTGATGGTCATGGTATTAGTTATTGCATTGTAAAATGAAGAATGGTGGATATTTTATGGTAGGGATGATGAAACTAATTATCATCAATAGCAGATAAATATAAGGTCCTAAGCTAAGCACATTAAGTCATTATGATATGGTAAATGGGGATGTACAATTAATTGAAATTGCCTTAGTAATGGAATTGCATTAAATTGGATTTTCTATTAATTGAATTTACAATAACTGACTAGCGTATCGTAGAGGACGTGGTTGATCCTTAACTATTGTTGTACTTGGATATATATACATTTCATTGCTTGGTCTGCTTGTGTCAGGCGTGAAGTAGACACCTCCATGTTCCTCAGAACAGTCGCTAGCCCTGAGACCTTAAATGGTTAAAATCGATGGGAACTTGGGCTTGAGTGTTGCTTATGTGTCTTGGAGGTCCTAACCATTGCAGGGTAGGATGGATGGGTAGTCAGTCTGACTTATTTCTGAGTGATCGTCGTTAACGCATGCAGTTGCCTGTTGTACGTCGTATGTTGTCTTGTTGTGTTCGTCTTGCTTGCGTCTTGTTCGTCGTCGGGTTACTAGTTTCTGCTTGAGTAGTCGGCCAAGAGCCTATCTGACCTTCGCTCTCTCCGAAGCAGAGAACTAAGATTAAACGCCCTGCTTTCCTGTGCAGAAATAGTAAAATCTACTACCATGGATTCTTCCATCTGTGTTTGTACTGTACATAACACAATATGTCGTTTAATGCTTGCAGTTACTTGTTGTGTGCCTTATGTCTTCTTGTTGTGATCATCGTGGTTGTGTCTTGTTAGTCGTTGGGTGGCGACATAGAGTCTAGTGTGTCTGTATCCTTTTTACATGCGCGCACACACCTTAAAAGAAAAAAGAAAAAAATTGCACCTGTTAAAGAGTTGTTGTCGCAACGAGGAGGGTCGTTACATCTTCCATCACTTAGAAAATGGGGATCTAGAGAAGGATCTCCCGCCTTCAAATTATCCATAGTGTAATACCGCTTTCCCCCTCACCTTTAAATAAATTTCTTGGAAAATTTTTGTGAAATACAACATCATAGTCTGCTAAAATGTGGCCAACTTTATGAAAACGTGCACATCTAAATGACACATTTGATATTCCAATTCCCATGTATACAATCTATCCCCCAAAAATATTTCCATAGATTCATAGAGTCCCTGACGTGGGTCCAGGGCCACAAGAATTTGTTCCATAGAATGATTTTTTCCATCTTTGTAATTTTTATCCAAGGTGATATAGGTTCCCAATACCTCTCCTATCACCATAATTCCCGAGTCCATCCATAATTTGAAAGGGACATTAAGAAGTTTTATCTAGGTGGGAAGAATTGTTAAAACCTCTTCCCTAGCATAAAAAAGTGGATGCTCGGGCTTATCACACAACATGTGTCTATCCCACTACCATTTACCCACCAAAATCCTCCCAACTTCCTCCTTGGATATAAAGACAAAACCTATCCATATTCTCGATAAGATTTGAAAGACTGGAGCATATCCCAAGATTAGGATCCAATTAATTTCCATCCACGAGTTGAGTCCCCTAACCGACATTCTTCTACCACATAATTCTCCTACTAAAGCTTGGCCTTCCAAATCTGCAATATGATTTACCTCTAGATTATTTCCCACAACCAATGAGACACCTTGACCCCTCAACTTAACAACTTTACATTTTTTCCAACTCGGGTCTCCACTTCAGTGCGGACTAGAATCTCCCTGAAGCTCATCTAGAGAGATATTACTGCCTATGAACCCCAAGGAGTCACAATCCATAGGATTTAGCTTGGGACACAAAGACAGATGAGGGTCCAGGTGGGTTATGCTAGATCTAGATGAATCTAGGAAGTTATTCCCAAGATCTTTCTGTAGGGATATAGATCCCTTCATTTGAGAAGCTTCAATGCAATGTACCACCTCCAAACAATCCATCCCCAAATAATTTACGTTTTCTCCAGGTTGACCCATATGAAAAACCTTTTTAGTAAAAAGAACATTTGAATCCACCTCTTGAGCATGCAAATTGTCTCTATTAGAGGATGACCCTCGAGCGGATGAGAAAGGAGGGAGAGAGAAAATTTTGGCTTCTGACATACTGTTGTTAGAATAATCTACCAAGGGTAGATACCCATTCATCACGTGAATCCTTTCTCCCCGAATGGTTATATATATATATATATATATATATATATATATATATATATAATGTCCATTGAACCCATAATTGATCTATTGGACCTTAAGAAAGGTAAGGGATTACTTGGATTTTTTAGAATTTTATTTCTATGCTCGAAAAACATTAAGAGAAGCATCCCAAGATCACCAATATTTTGATGATTTATAAGGTTAGGAAGGTCGATATTCTGACATTTTGAAATTGTGATCTAATTTGGGTATATATAGAACACTCTAAGAGAAATTCATTTTCATCTTCAACCTTGTTGGTGTCACAAGGATGACAGATTCTTTCATCCCATGACATTTTGGGAATTTTCCAATGCTCAGTTTCACTATGCAGCTCATGAGAGTTTGTTATTATTTTAACAATGTCGATTTTAATCTTTACTTTAGTCAAAACATAGAGATATTTTTTATCTTCTAGATTAGGGTTGAACACCTCCTTATAGTATCTTCATTTTATTTTATCCTCTAATTATTTATTGTAGATTCTTTTTAATTTTATATGTAATAATATTTTTAATATTACCAATATTTTGTAAAATGACTTCTTTCTTTATTCTCCAATGATTTATCCAAGATTTGACATCTTTACGCCATCCTTGCTTGAGTCATAGGTGGTTTTGTCTAAAGTTTGAAGCAATTTTAGGGAGCCTCTTCTCATCCGTGTTGTTTATCTTGTTCTTGTACATTAAGTACCTAATCATAGCCATGCTCTCAATGGGGTAAAAGCTCACTTCTATGAAGATGATAGGATAGGGTGTATTTCCTTTAATTTTGATATTATAAGTTACAAAATTATTTTGGATATATTCTTTGTTTCTCTAGGATTCTCTAGAGGTGTTGCATCCTCAAATTTCACACCCATATAAGACAACATGAGTGACGAGAGTCTCAAAGAGGAGTTTTTTCTTATCCCATAGCCAAAAATATGATAATTTACAATTGTTTTCAAGCCCATAATAAGATTTCTACCCTCCATTTCTCCTTTTGTAGATGCTATAGTTCCAATTGAGCTTGTGATGAATATTGATTAGTAGATATTTGTATGAAAGAACTTCCTCTAAGCTATTGTTGTCATATATGAAAGTATTATAGGTGATCTTTTTGGATTTAATTATCATAACCTTCAATTTTTTAGTGTTCACAATCATACATGTATATATACCTTATGTCAGCTCCATGTTGAGCATGAAAGGAATTACAAATCTCCCTCATAATAAGCAATGCACCGTTAAGGTGTTTTAACTATAAGATTTTTTTTTACTTTCAATTGCTATATATGTATGTATGTACGTATGTATGTACACACACACACACACACACACACACACACACACACACATATTCTGACTAGTGGAATCAACAAATAGTCGGGCACATACTTGCGTGACACATGATCGTGTTATCTGACTGCTACCACTATAACCTCCAAGTGTGCCCAAGTTGTCCCACATGTGAGACACAAGGTAAGCCAAAGTTTCAAGATGGTGACTTAACATAACGAAGTTCCTTAACAATACAATCCATCACTGACTTCCCTACACCCTCGGGGTTATATATATATATATATATATATATATGAGTTGATATGTGACATTTGAAAAAAATTCTATGATTGACATAAATAAAATATTTCAATGTCCACCTTGAGTAAAATAAAAGACGAGATAGATGTTCATATTGAAATATTTTACTGAAGGTGGACATTGAAACATTTTATTTATGATGCTAGACATAGCAATTTTTTTGTTAATTTTTTTTTAAATGTCACATGTTAACTCATGCATGGAAGAAATTACATATCTTCCTTATACTAGGATGTAGAAAGTGCATGTAGATGCAATGTCTTTGAATTTTAATTAGGGCATTGTCTAAACGTTCTATGATTTTGAATTTTCTTTGCTGGGATCCGACGACATAAATATGGACGAAATCACAATTTTATGTTGTTTAAATTGCATTTTTGAATGCACAAATAGATTCAACGTACTAAAAAACCAGTAGGGTACTCATACTATACAGACTTAGCCACTCAAATATGCAGATTCAACAATTTCTCGTCGGATTTCTAGAAAAAGTAAACATAAAATATCCCTAGAAAATGGCCAAATCGTAGAACATTTAGACTACGAATTTAATTAGTTAAATAAAATATTCATTTTTGGATTAAATAACTTGAAATTCTAATTGCCCACAGAGGTGTAGACCGATTGGCATGTACCATGTAAATAGAAGGAAACTTGTAAAGGAGGTCTCAAGTTCGATTCTCACCCCGCTTTACTTGTGCTCTATGCTTGTGGGATGTGTGGAACTTGAAATTCTGATTAATTAAATGAAAATTTTGATGGTTTTTTAAAAAAAATGTACTAAATAAATAAGTAAAAAAATACAATTTTTTTGGAAATTTTTATTAACTTACTTTGTTTATATATGTGTGAGAGGAATCTTTTGAGAGGAGTCTTTTTCACATATAGAGATATGAGCATTTTATTAGTTAGCACATAGTATTAGTAAACATATGACAATGTAAGCATTACTCATGTGATAACATCTTTATCATATTAAATTGTAAAAATGCTTTTCAACACAATAATTTTAGTTTTCAAGGAAACTGACATTTTTAAAAATTATAATGAAAATAAAGGGGCTAAAAGCTAGGTGTTTTTCGATGTCACATGATTCCTTTCTAATAGCTTTAGTGATGATTATATGTGACATGGGGTATGTAATGGATACTAGTTAGTGTTGTCTTTTGGTCTTGGAGTATGATCTCTACTTGTTGAAACTATCTTTTGGTTTTAGAGTATGACTTAATACTTTTAATTGGATAAGAGTTCGTCTTTCTCAAATGTAAAGAACATATGGTCTAAAATCCATAGTAATATAAAAAGAGTGAAAGTTTACCCTCCTTATAAATTATCAATAAAAAATTTCATATAACCAAGTTTTATTTATGTCCAACTGAATGTCATATTCTTAAGATAATATCAACAAAAACTAAAACGATAACTCTCACTCATTTTCATATTTAATTTTCTAGAAACATTACAATTACACCTTAAAAAAAACCTACAAAATATTATTGTTAAAAAAAAACACACTAATATTATTTCTACAAAATATTTTTGTTAAGAAAAAACTATTAGTTAAGCATTGGTGAGCATTTATTATTCCATTTCTTTTATATACAATCCCTATGTTTTTCGTGATTCCTTTCAAATTTCCTTTCATCTTCTTTGCCTAGTGCGTCACAATACTACTCTTATATACACTTGTTCATGGTTCTTTGTAAACTATTGTTTTATACATTATCTCACATTGGCCAACGAAAAGTTTATATATGGTAAAATCAATGTACCAAAGCCCATAAACCACATGCATGTTAGCATGAAAACGTGTTCTTATTGGCAAGGAAAAACGCTCTTCCTCGTTTATTTAATGTTGGAAAAATAAAATATTACAAAAAACATATCTCGTCTATATAATGTTGGATTCTTTTATAGCATAGTTCTCTTTATATGGTAAAATCTTCCTCGTTTATTTAATGTTGGAAAAATAAAATATTATAAAAAACATATCTCGTCTATATAATGTTGGATTTTTTTATAGCATAGTTCTCTTTATATGGTAAAATCAATGTACAAAAGCTTATACACCTACAAGTAGTTAGCATGAAAACGTAAATACAAGTTAGAATGAAAACGTGTTTTTATTGACATGAAAAAAAAAAGCTTTTCCTTGTTTATTAGTCTTTGCCAACTAAATATAACAATGAGTTTGTTATTAATTTGATATTAATTTGTCTTGTATTTTAAATTTATATATGTAGTATAATGTTTAACTGAATAAAATAAATATATATTTTTTGATATAATAAAAATATTTGTTTTTCTCATTTCTCATTGGTTGATATATTCCAAGTTTTATTGCTCCCTTCAACATATTTCAATATTTGAAATTAATTACATAATCAATAAAACTTGGTTATAAGTACCTAGTACCTTTTATATAAAAAATTAAGAAAAAATATAAAAATGTCATGTGTTCTCTCATTATTACTTTCCATTTATTTCATTATTATTTCATTTCAATCAACTTGGTTATAAGTACCTAGTACCTTTTATATCAAAAATTAAGGAAAAAAATAAAAATGCCACGTGTTCTCTCATTATTACTATCCATTTATTTCCTTATTATTGCATTTATGATTTTCTCTTATCATTAATACAAAGTGTACTCCTACTAGATTAATACAAAATAATATACATATGATTATGTATGATGACATATGTGTAATTTCTTTTTAATAGTAATTTTGAATTTTAATACAAAATAATATACATATGATTATGTATGATGACATATGTGTAATTTCTTTTTAATAGTAATTTTGAATTTC
Organism: Picea engelmannii; assembly: GCA_009831015.1. Classification (NCBI taxonomy): domain Eukaryota; kingdom Viridiplantae; phylum Streptophyta; class Pinopsida; order Pinales; family Pinaceae; genus Picea; species Picea engelmannii. Next base: position 809,695 of record ML777929.1, on the reverse strand, counting down.
TTTTTAAATGAAAATAAATAGTAAAAATATAGTTAAAGATGAAAAACA
>ML777929.1:733207-809521 GCA_009831015.1 Picea engelmannii | reverse complement strand
ATTTCCCTTTTAATAATGATTTTGAATTTTTCTTTAATAAAGACAAATAATAATTATAGCAAACTGAAAATGGTTTTATAGTAAATTGACAATTATTGGGACACTCTAACTAGTTCAATGATCCCATCTAGGTACACTCCATTTTCAAATTTACTTGGGAGGGACTAAACTGTCATACAACCCTTATTTAATGTTGTAAAAGTTTAATATTAAAAAACATTTTTCATCTATAATCATCCATATCCTTCTTTATTTATTTAATATTGAAAAAGTTTAATATTAAAAAAACATTTTTCATCTATAATCATCCATATAGATATTTAGACATGTTAGCATGAAAACGTGCTCTTATTGGCATAAAAAAAGGCTCTTCCTTATTTATTTAATGGTGGAAAAAATTAATATTTAAAAATATTTTTCATCTAAAATCATCCATATAGATATTTAGATTTTCATAGCATAGTCCTTTTTGCATATGCATACTTCTTATTGATAGTCTTTGGAATTCTTATAAGTTGAATTTGATTGATTTGTTGTTTTGTAATAATAAATTAAAATAAATAATAATGAAAAAGGTTGAAGGTCTTATACACAAAATTGGAATATACTTACAATTTTATAAATGATGGATAAATACATTTTTATATATATTGAAAAGTGAAATATGGTTATATGGACAATAGAATGGATGATTTGAAGTGTTTCTTTTAATATAATTTTTATAATAACAATTTTATATTAAAATAATGATATATCTATTAATATAATGATTGTTGGAAATATTACATATTCATTTCACTTATCGAGTGATTATTAATTCTTTTTTACTAAGATTGTTAGTCACTATGCAAGTTTCTATTTTTTAGGCTTTTTCCCTTAAAAATAGGGCATCTCCTAAAAAAATAGGGGCGATTCTTCTCTTTAGTTTGATTTCAGATAGGGGTGATTCTCCTCTTTAGTTTGATTTCATATAGGAGTTTAGTTACCTAGTGGATGACAACTCATACATGTAGTGGTTTAATTTCTCACTACGAGGGCACATATCACATGCATCACATGCATGAGGTTAGGAGGGCACATATCACGTGCATGCATGATTTTCTCTCTCCTCCACACATGTGACTTAGTTAATTGAGGTTGGCATTGACATTTGAATTAGATTAGGTAGCATATAACTCAAGTTTCTGTCAACGAGTGTCTACATCACTCTTAGTCTTAGCCATGCAACTATCTATAGTGCTACATCACTCTTAGTCTTAGCCATGCAACTATCTATAGTGCATTCAAATATTATTAGGGATTATTCAAGTGGTTATTATTCACTCATGTAATACAATTAACACATTCATTCTCAATTCTTTCTCTTAGTATTGCTTCTTTCTCCGAGTCTTTCAAGCTATGTGTGAATTTCTCTAACTAGGTTCTCTATGAATTTCACATGGTATCAAGCTTTGTTGTTAGGAGAAAGCACATAAGAAATTTATTTGTAGGTTCAATATCATAAGATTGCAACATTTAGAAAGAATGGAATTGTCGTCGTCAACACTTCTTATGCCGTACAATTATTTTGAATGAAATCCAAAGATTCTTCTTCTTCTCAGAAGAAGAGGCTTATATCAAATAACCATGGAAACAAAAGTGGATGTTGATTCTCTAGAAGAGAAAAATGATTTTATCAATAGGCAAGATATGGCTCTTGGACTTATCTACATGTTTATTTCTCCTAAAGTGTATTATCTTGTAAAGGACTTATCACTCTCAACTCCAGATGAATTATGGTCCAAATTGGAGGTCCTATTCAGGATTAAGGAAGGTTGTGAATAATTCATGCAGGATATTGACAAGACAATGGCAAAAGAAAATCCATTGGAAGAACAAGTTTCTTAGTTTGAAGAGACTTCCACATGCACCATGCATGCATCCCAGGAGCCACATGTAGAGACTCCCATGCATGCATCCCAAGAGCCACATGTAGAGACTCCCATGCATGCATCTTAGTAGCCACATGAAAATAATTTTCACATCCTCTTGTTCCAGACATTTAGATGATGTCTCCTCCAAATCATATTAGATAAAAGATAAGTTCTTTGGTCAAATGAAGGAAGAAATTTTTGGTCTTTTACATATTTTTCAAGGGAAAAAAAGGGGGTGGTGCACTTCAGATTCAATTTTGAAAATTTCTGAGCAGAATTTGCAGGAAAAATTAGATATTTGAAATCCTCTTGGAAAAATACCCAATTTAAAAAAAAAATCATTCGAAATGGAGTCCATGAAGTGAAGTTATCAACATTTTAAAATCAACAAATTTTCAGGGTTTTTTCTGGAAATGTCCGCATGATTTGTAAAGTTTCTCCCAAGCTTCACATGGTATGGGATTTGGATATTCTTCTTTCCAATAAGAGAAAGTGGATATATGAAGACATCTCATTGGTGCATCTACTTTATCAGATTCATACATACATTTACATCTTCAACAAAATCTTCACCGAGCATAAATTTGCACATTTTCAAGGGCTCCTTGGAGTAAAGGATATAGTTTCTTAGCAAATGTCTTGTTTTCCTTTTTCATTTTTGATGCATTGTACTTTGAGGGGTTTTTTTTCCCATGAGGTTTTCCCTCTTTCCTTCCTTTTTCAATGTTCATTCATTTAGATGCATTGTAAAATTGGTACCTAATATGGACTTGTAGCTGGGAGCCATTCTTTATTTACACCATAGTCGTGGGGTGTTGGAGATATTACAGAGTCACCTCATTCACCTAATGAATATTAATTATTTTTCACTAAGTTTGTTAGTCACTATGAGAGTCTCCTGCATTTTAGTTTTTTTTCCCTAAAAGGTAGGGTGCCTCCTAAAAACTAGGGGTGCTTCTCCTCTTCAATTTGACTTCAGTTAGGAGTTCAATTAACTTGTGGAGGACAAATCATACATGTAGCAGTTGATTTTATCACTAGGAGGGCACAAATCACATGCATGAGGCCAAGAGGGTGCATATCATGTGAATGCATGTTTTTCTCTCTCCTCCACATGTGTGACTCAGTTAACTGAGGTTTGCATTGATAGTTCACTTAGACTAGGTGGCATATAACTCCGTTTTTTGTCAGTGAGTGTCTACATCACTCTAGATCACTGTGACTATGGTGCATTTTCTTAGCCATGCAGATATATATGGTGCATTAACCTATTATTAGGGATTATGCATGTATTTATTATTTACTCATGTAATACAATTAACACATTCCTCAAATAAGGTATGAAATCATAAAACAACAAATGTTCTTGAGTAGTATTCTATGGAGTCTTATTCAAGAATATCTAACACTTAGATCCCAAAATAAAAGTTGTCTGCAATCAAAAATAAAGTTTGCAAGTGGTAATACAAAACTCCTATGGTCTAAGAGAACAATTGAAATAAAGATTTCACCTTCTTCAAGCTAGAATGGGACTCATGTGAACCAGAAACAAAGAAAAATGAAAGGAAAATGTCACCTCTTCAACCTTTTCTTCTTTGCTAAGCCTCAATAAATAGAATCTTTCTCTAGAATCTAGAAACCTAACCATCTTAATTGTCATCAATAACTTTGTGCAACTTTCTTCATAAACTTGAAAAAATCTTGGATATCAACCCCACTCCCTTTTTACCCATAACCATAACCCATTATACTTCTACAATGGAAAACAATTTCTTCTTTCACTCTAAATGAAAAAAACTCATCCTCAATTTCTTTTGTTTACTACCATGGTAAGAATTGACACTAACACCACACCACAACTAAAACAAATAATCAAAATCTATCTCATACTTAATTGAGAATTGATAATAAATTGTATTCTATCTACCTTTAAAATATTACTTTCAATAGGAAACCCAACCAAAAAAATATGAACATCAAATACAAAACATAATTACCCAACCAGAAAATATGAACATCAATTACAAAACATAATTGTACCTTGCACAAAGTAAAACTTTATTTCCTATTTTGCCAATTAGCCTTTTTCGAGTTCTCTCAATTTTGAAAATGGTAGCTATCAAGATGATCCACATGTGCTGGTACTTTTGCTTTTTCTTTAGTGTATGTGTGTTTGATTTGTTGAGTTTTATGAAACCTGTTAGCTATGAACTCCATCATATTGTTTACTTTTGTAAATATTATTTAAATATTATTGACTGATATGTGGGAGTTATGAAATATGCTAGTGACTCTATTATACTTTTTGTATTTTATTAAATATTTATGATTGTTTACTTTTATAAATATTATTGACTATTTTTTTGTATTTTATTAAATATTTATGATTGTTTAATTTTATAAATATTATTGAGTGAATTTTTTATTTTATTAAATATTTATGATTATTTACTTTTGTAAATATTATTCAGTGATATGTGAGAGTTATGAAATATTCTAGCTATGAACTTTGCTATACTTTTTGTATTTTATTAAATATTTATGATTGTTTACTTTTGTAAATATTAATGACTGACTTTTTGTATTTTATTAAATATTTATGATTATTTATTTTTATTAAATATTTATGATTATTGACTGATATGTGGGAGTTATGAAATATTTTAGCTATGAACTCTGTTATACTTTTTGTATTTTATTAAATATTTATGATTGGATGTGTGGGGAGTTGTGAACTCAATCAAAAGATATTGAAATTAAAAAGAGGAGAAATGAAAGTTATGAAATATGTTAGCTATAGATTCTTTATACTTTTTGTATTTTATTAAATATTTATGATTGGATGTGTGGCGAGTTGTGAACTCAATCAAAAGATATTGATATTATAAAGAGGAGAAATGAGAGTTATGAAATATGTTAGCTATAGACTCTGTTATACATTTTGTATTTTATTAAATATTTATGATTGGATGTGTGGCGAGTTGTGAACTCAATCAAAAGATATTGATATTATAAGGAGGAGAAATTTCATTACATTTGGTCTTTGAACATGCAGGTTGAAAGATGAAAGATTTTACAAACAAGCCATAGATAAAAAAATTAGTAGTATGATTTTAAAAACTCTATTAGATTTGATTTTTTGAACATATGAATTTTTTTACAAATAAACCATAAAATAATCACTTCTTAAATTCAATCTTTTTATCTTTAATAAATATCACCAGAACCATGCTTGTTGAAAATAAATAATAATTTAGAATGGAATCATTGTTTTCCCCAATGAAATGAAATTCACTTTGTAAATTCAATATTTTTATCTTTAATAAATATCACCAGAACCATGCCTCGGATCAGGTGATGGTGCGGGACACATGGAAAGACGAGGAGGTGTGCACAGGCCAGCGTGGTGAAGGCCATGTGATGGATCTGTGTTGAGCACAACCGCCACCCCCATGCAATTAAATCCTCCTACGACGTCCGAGGCACCATTAAGCCTAGTGCGTTTCCCATCTCTGGCTGTCCCCTCGATGGATGATCTCATTGAAGGCGCCGTCAACCTTTGCATGTGGCTCAGCCTTCATCTCCTCCAGCTGCGCAGATATGGCTCATTCCATCTTTCCTCTTCCTTGGTGCTCTCTTGCTGTGCTTCACACCCTTCCCATCAGATCCTTGGCACTCTCCTGCAACTAGCTCCTCTCCAGCCCTCTCCCTCGCAGCCCAACCATCTCCCCCGAGCTGTCAGCATGCCTAGGCAAAGAGGCAGGCCAAGGAGGGGCTCGCCCTGGTTTCCATCTCGGCCACGAGTGCCTATACCTCGCCCTGGTTTCCATTTCGGCCTTGGACGCCTATCCTCCTCCCACTCTTCACTTTCCTCACACTCCTCGCACTCTTCACACTCCTCGAACTTGAACCACTCGCCACCTCTTCCCGGCTTGAAGGTTTGGTTCTTACGCACAACTCGCTTGGCTTACCCTTAGAACCCATCCTGGACAAGGCCTCCACTTCTCGGGCACCTCCTGAAGCACCTCTATTTTCCCCGGCTAGCGTACCTGTGTTGGCTTCAGAAGCCTTTCACTTTTTCCCACCCTTAGAAGCGCCACCTTTTCCACACCCTATCTCCAACTCCATCCCAGACGAGCAGATGCAGGACAACATGGGCATTCTCTACGGGCTGGTCTTCGAGCTCCGACAGGGCGTGGATGATCTACAATTTCGACTGTAGCAACTGGACGGGAAGGCCTCTGCACTCCTCCATATCCTCTCCACCTTCTAGGGAGCAGCAAAGCAAGCAGAGCACGTCCCAGCAAAAACGTTTGGCAAGAGTGAACAAGAGCTTCCAGCAGAAGGTGGCGACTTGGGGCAAGCCATGCACGTGGACAGAGAGGTTGCAGCAGTAGTGGATAATGAAGATGCTGACCCGCAGATGGAATGGTGGGGAACACCTGTCGAAGAGGAGCTTTGGAATGAGGTAACCCATGCCACCTGGCCAGATTATAAGACAAATGTATGACCCTTATTGAGACTCTACTCATGCTTTTAGTTTACTACTCTCAGCTATGTTTATAGTTTTACTAGGCTGGCAGACATGTAGAACATAACCCCGGCTGGCTGAACTGGTTTCCCCTTGGGGTAGTTCAGTTAATGCAGCACGACAATTCTGAACAATCTATAACTCTAGTTTTGTTTTTGAAGGCTCTTTATATCTAAATAAAAAAAAAAAAAAACACTCTTACTTACAAAAAAAAAAACATCACCAGAACCATGCTTGTTGAAAATAAATAATAATTTAGAATGAAATCATTATTTTCCACAATGAAATGAAATTCACTCAAGCTAATTTTTAATTTTTTACTAGTTATAGAATTCATTTTGAGTGGAAAACTAGGATTTTGTGAAATTTCTCTTCAACCATGTAGAAATATTCATTTTTGTTTGTTCATCCTATGCACTTCATAGTGGTAAGGATGCAAAATTCATATAAGGTCAAGATTGAAGCATTTAAGGTGAGTGCATTGCAATATTGGAGTAAAAAAACATTAATAGTGCCAAAAGAACTATTATAAAAATCGAGTTGGCTGAAATTTAACCCTTGAAATATAACTATTTATATAAATACAAGCATCTCTATAATCCTTTTAGCTGGTTCTTCTAGGGATTGACTATGACTAACTTTCGATCGAATATCTTACAAAGTTCACTGGAACCACATACAAATTTCATTTTAGATATTAATCGGTTGGTGAAGAATGCTTCAAACTTTGACTAAAAGCCACTAATTTGTAATAGATCAATCACAACCACAAAGATAGCCATTGTCTAGATCAAACTAGAATCACTAATTTGATGCATAAAAACTAAGTAGAAACTAATGCATAAGACCGAATGCATACAAACCAAGTCGTTGATGCATGACATGCATGCAATACACAAAATACAAAAATGATTACTTAGTCATTACAAAATTTGACCCATGGACATATTGTATGCAAACTAAGTGTCAATGCACATGATGCAGCCAATACACAAGATACAAATCACTTAGTCATTAAAAATTCAAATTTTGATGTACACATAAGACACCAAGAAAATTTGAAAAAAAAAATTATATGCTTTGAATAAAATTTTCATTATTATATATTAATATAATTAAAATTTTATTTAAAATGTTTTAAATATTATAATAATTAAAATATTATTTAAAATGTTTTAAATTTTATTTAAAAATCGATATAAGAATTTTCTTTGTTAAAAATAAAGAAAAATCTTTTTTTTTTTTTTTTTGTTAATTTGGCACCTGTTGGCATCGGGATTAACCTATGGCTTGAGAAACCGCGACTCAGGGGCATCTAAGCCATCAAAATCACCCGGGGATCGCACCCGGCCTGAGCCACACCAACCCTTAACATGGTTGGATTTTTTGTCCCCGCAGGTTTCGAACCAGTAACTTTAACATCACGGAGTGGCTTAACAACACACTCCGTCACCGACTGTCCTACACCTCGGGGAAGAAAAATCTTTTTTTTAACAAAAAAATTTTCTTTGATATAAAAATTCTTTATTACAATTTTTTAATATTATTTTTAAAACTTTTTGAGTTTTTAATTATTTTAATTTTAAAGTTGGACTTCCTTTGCAGTGCCCTTCGAATACAATTGCAAATTTTCAATCACACTATAAAATTCCTGGTTTGAATGACTAAATCAATTGCAAATTCTCAATCACACTATTGATTATTAATTCGTATAACTAGAATCAAATAAGGAAATAAATTAAAATTAGGGTAAGAAATAATTAAAGTTACTATGTTCATAAAAATAGTTAAGAATTCATTCTATTCAAAAATTATAAAAGAAAAACAAAAGCAAAACCACCTTTTTATTACTTCATAAAATTCGAATGACTAAATCAATTGCAAATTCTCAATCACACTATAAAATTCTTGGTTTGAATGACTAAATCAATTGCAAATTCTCAATCACACTATTGATTATTAATTCGTATAACTAGAATCAAATAAGGAAATAAATTAAAATTAAAATTAGGGTAAGAAATAATTAAAGTTACTATGTTTATAAAAATAGTTAAGAATTCATTATATTTGTTGTATGAATAACTTATACTATTTTACTTAAAGGTATGAGTTTTTATTTAGTTAATGTGTTAATGTGTGTTTATAGAATGTTAAAGGATATTTTTAATTTTATTAGATATTGATAAATATTTCCTAGAATCCTTATATTAAGCATTTCTCTCAATGTATATTTCCAATAAAAAAGTCTTACTTTTACTAGATACCTCTTTTTATACCCTTAATATCTCTAAACCTCCTAATACTCTGCATTCTTCTCAATACCTACAATATATTGACTTTATTTTTCACAATTAGAAAACCCCTTTATAAATGATCGTGATAAGATATTGGCCAACAAAATGAATCCCCCATACTTAAAGGTTGGGATTTGCTTCTTTGCATCTCCGCTTGTTTAAAAATATAAACTAAATGTATGTCTTTAAAAGATTTTGTTTTCCCCAAATTCCTTTATATGGATAATATTAATATACTCCAATCAATGTACCAAAATTTAAACACCACATACATGTGAGCATGAAAAATAGCTCCTATGAGCATGAAAAAGAGGCTCTTCCTCATTTATTTAATGTGAGAAAAGTTTAATGTGCACATAATGTTTAGATTTTTCATAATTTTTTTTTTTTGAATATGCATACTTCTCTATAGTTATTGAAATTATTATAAGGGGTTCAATGTTGAATTTTTATTGATCATTTTATTTTATAGTGTTTTTTAATAACTAACACAGATTCATCTTAACTCTAGATCTATCATGCATCAAAAGGGATCAAATATTTTGAAGTGCAAAACTTTCCTCAAGTTTTTTCAATCTAAAAAAGGTTTTCACCTCAAAAGACTTGATCCCTCTCCACTCATAATAGATCCGGAATTAAGATGGATCTACGCTAGTTACATACATACATACACATACATATACATACATACATATATATCTACATACATATATAAAGTTTAAATTGAAATATTTATCTTAAGGTGGATATTGATTTTTTTTGTTATTAATATTTTTTTAAATGCCATGTGTCAACTCCATATTGAACATGGAAAGAATTACACATCTCCCTCATATTGGGTTGTAGAAAGTGCCTCTTGACATAATAAATAATAACAGATTAAAATAAACATTAATGAAAAAATCTAAGGGTTAATGATGCTACATATATGGTTAGAATGCACTTACAATTAATAATGAAATAAACTAAGGGTTAAGGGTCCTACACACATGGTTGGTATGCACTTACAATTTGTAAATGATGGATAAATACATCTCCATATATATTGAAAAAGAGTAACATGGTTACACTGATAATATAATGGATGCTTTGAGGTGCCCCTTTTAGTACAACTCTCATAATAACAACTCTATACTAAAATAGAGATATGCCATTGATTCTCGTAACTAAAACGTATCCACTAACATAGTGATGGTTTATTAATATGAGTAACTAATACCTTTCAACTACCTAGTACTGAGACATTAATGAAATCATAAACAAATTTAATAATTGTTATAGAAAATTTTGCCTCACTCCATGCAACTTGCTTGGATAGCCTTCCTATTTCCCTATGCAGACTTGAACTCCCCTTTTTTACCTTCCAGAGAAAAAACATAACATTGTTCCACATATACGCACCCTACCAGTTAGACAACAAACATATACCCAGGTTTCTTTACTACAACCAGCGTACATTGAGTTTGGTGCTCAAAATTAAAAATTATGTTGGGTTTCCATGTCACGTTACAAGATCCATGATTCTTGACCTTCCATATATTGTAAACACTCCGAATCGACCCTTTAGTTCCATTTGAAGAATATAAATTGAGCCATATCCAAGCCTTGGAAAAGGGAGAGAATTCAACTTTTGAGAAATTTCACTTCACATTGAGTCTGCATCCCTTTATTCTTAAAAGTATGAACTCATTGTTCATCCCCCAAGCTCTTCCTTCTTTAATGGAGAACCTCATTGTTTCATTTATATGACCTTTCCTCTGGTGGAGGATTGAAGTGGTGGAGGCCCAGCTGGAGGGACTTAGTTTCTCGGTTCTGATGTGTGCTGGACCAGAAGTTTGTCACATATGTACTTCTGTTGATTATTTTAATAGAAATGCTCTTTTCTCATCCAATTGATATCTTGCAAATATTTGAATTATTATTCCATGGGCATATTTTTCATGAATGTTAATGGATTATGCTAATTTGTATGCTAACACTATATATCACCATATGCTTGTGTATATTGGTTGTTGAGGACAAGTTGCAAGTATAAAGCTTTGAGTTGCGTGCTCAATGGTGGTATTCATCAAACATCTAGACAGGGTAAGCTCTTGGCCTTGTCTTGTTAGCATTCCATTTATATAGCATACTTGGGATTAGAGTTGATTTCTGCATGTCATTCCGTCTGTTGTGGTTTACCCCATGCCATAGAGAGATTTTCGTCGTAACATAATTGGCAACCATACTGGGGAATGATATTCTATTTTGGGGTTTGGAGTGTTTTTCTCCTTGACTTGCTCTCTGTTAGCCCGAGTTTCCTTGTCACCTGATTTCTTGACAACCTATTTTTACTTTGCATCTAAGTTTCTTGGATTAATCCTTGCCTTGGCAGTGTTTTACTACATATACACACTTTTTCCCTTGAAAGACGCGTACATATGCGAGTTTTCCTTCTATAGGGCGCATACATACGTGAGTTTTTCTCAAACAGTCGTGTACATCAACTTTTTAGGCTTACTGGCTAAGTTTGGTATTTGCTGGGTGAGTTTGGTTGGGTGTTGAGTCTTCTTAGGTCTCTTTACTAACTGTTGAGTGCTTACAGAGTGATAGGAAACCTTCTTATTGTTGGATTTTCGGGCGGTATTATTTCTTATCATCTTTTTCATTGGTTGTCCTTACACATTGGTCTCAGTGTTTTCTTCTTGGTATCCTGCTTGGATTATCCCTTTTGCTTGCAGTGGGGTCTTCTTGTGAAGCTTTTATTCAGTCCTTGCATTTTCTTTTCTTTATATTGAAAATACAAAAAACAAATTTGCTCATTTTTCATTATGGCATTTGATCTTTTGGTTACTTAGTATTGATCTTGACACATGTGGAAAGATTGCATCTTATTGAAATTGTATAAATTCCATTGAAGGTTGCATTTAAAAGCTTACCATCTCTTGAGAATTTAAGATTAGGACTTAGAACTATGTTTATATTCATTTCTTTGATATGTTGAGTCATAATATCATTAGTTTCATGACCACATCTCTTGAGTAAACAAAATCCATTAAAAGTGACATTGATTAACTAAAATCGATTAGAAACAATTTTATTTTCCAGGATACTCAAACAAGCATAAGATATAGGGCCTTGGAATAGGATTTTGTGAGTAAAATTCTCCAAGGCTATTAAACTAAATATATGTGTTTGACTAGGGAGTGGTGAAATCCATTGTGTAATTAGTGACGTCAGGAGGCTCCACTCACATCAGAGTTAAGCACAAGGTCACGCAAAGTTGGTTGCAAAGATATCCCTATAATATCTTCTTAGCATCAGATATATTTCTGTGGTTTCATTCATCTATGGGAGTCTTGCTAGTACCTTTACCTCCGTGAGAGGCAGCGCTTTCGATATTTTAGATTTTTTTACCCTGCTCATACGGTGGACCAAACTTATGACTCTTCGCCTACGCATTGGTTATATTGTGGTCTCTCTAGTTGCTTGACATAGGTAGCCACATAGGTTACTTGCAGGGGTTATTCTGCAGGTACCCTGAGTCAGATAAGGGTCAGAAAACAAACAACCTTTATGGAGGATTACCTCTATGAGGGGATCTGAATGACTACACTGTTAAGCCCACAAGGGCCCTTATAAATGATTCTGATACCTCCAATATTTTGAAGGGAGTCTTAGTCCCTACTTGGGCGAGGAATACCTACTCTAGTGAGGGAGGCCCCTTTTTAGCTACTATATCTTGTTTGTGTGCATTTGGCCTTTTTTCTTCATTTTGGTGTGCTCTCTGATTTTTAGTTGGCCCTAATGTTTGATTTTGTATCTCGAGTCTTGATTCGTCGTGGAGCAAGACCAACCTCCTTGTAGGTCTCCCTGTTTGTTGAAGTTACCACCACATTTTGAGTCTTTACCGAAGTTTCCCTCTAAATGGAATAAAGTTAATAGATGTGGTATATATATATCCACATCCCAGACTTGTGATTATCCAATTATGAGTACTGATTCAAGTCCGAACGATACAGGGAGTCCCTTGACTCCTATATCTTCTCTGGTTAGTGGGGTTCCGTCGACTCCTTCATTCGCGAAGGTTGTAGTGCCAAAGTTTACCGTACTTACTCCGACCCAGCCTATGGTTTCTACTCAACCCATACAAATGGACCCTTTAGGGTCTCTTTTTGGTACACCAGGATACAATTCTCAGTCCATACCCTCGGTATCTAACCCTTTTTATTTTGGTATGCCCAATATGATGTCACAACTTTCATCCTACATTCCAAGGACTAATGAAAATACTAGTCTTGGACCCGGGGGCATGGCTCCTCCACATACTCCTCTCTCATTTGGTGGAGGTCATATTCCCAAAATGAATCCTACGGTTAGAGGCCAATCTCCCTTTTCTTCCGAGTCTAATACTAGGCTTAATGCTCCTAGATGGAGTACTCAATCAGGTAGACAAGCCACTTACTATATTCTGTCCTTTTCCCCTTCTTCCTCCATGCCGATTCCGACATATTCATTTGTTATGACAAATCCATCTCTATCCTCCAGATTTCCACTTGGAGGGAGTCAGTTTTACACTATGGGAAACCCCCATCTTGGAGCTCCTCTAGCTGGGGGAAATGTTTATAACCCTCACTATGTCGCCCGTACATGTATGGTTCTCATACAACATCTTATGAATCAGTTTGGAGGAGGATATTACCCTACCAGATAGGGCCATGGTGTATACTAGAACCCTGGATGACTTATAATCCCTCAACAACAATCTTTCCCGGGAGCATGGGATCAGATGCCGCAACCCCGACTCCTTTTGCTGGCCACGCTTAATCTACTATATTTGTTAAGATTAATGAATGATCCAATGCATCATGATCCGTAATGGCCCCCCATCCCCACCAAGCTTCCTTCAAACATTCCAAAATTCAAGGGAAAGACTGGAGAGGATTCGGGTGATCACGTTACTAATTTTCATCTTTGGTACTCATACAATTCTCTAAATGACGAATATATTTGTTTGAGACTATTTGAATGCACCTTCACGGGGGTTGCACAAAATGGTACATTGAGATACCGGGGGGAACATATAAAATTTTTAATCAGATGGTTTTGGTCTTTCTCAAACACTTCCTGTTGTTGATTTGTTACGATGTCGACATAGAAATTTTGTCATCCTTCCGCCAAGATAAGGCCATGCATATCTTGTACCATATCCAAGAGTGGCGTAGACATAAGAGGTTGATTAAATCCTAGATTCCTCCAGAGTTTCTGTTGGAGTGGTTCCTTAAGTCCTTATTGTCGTATATTTCGAAGGATGTTTCTACATCCAGAGTAACATCTAAGGAAGAATCTGTTTTCAAATCCCAACAACTGGACCTTATGTATGCTAAGTTTTGGATGTTGTATGGAATTCTTCTTGATGCATTGTAGTCGAACTATGACCCTAGAAAAAATCACGGGCCTCATGCCAATGGAATTATAGGCTCCACAAATGCTAAGTCTATAGATTTGGTGACGAACCAATTGAAAGATTTGTCTCTAAGATAGCTAGTAGAAGGACAAACTTCAACTTCTTCCTCCATCCCCACTCAGTCGACGGATGTACATTCTGTACAATTGTCGACCAACCCAAATGGTAACCAACAGCCAGGAGGGAATACAAAGAAAGGACAAGGTAATAATCATAAGGGTGGGAGAAATAATAACAAATCCAAGGATGACACTAACAATGATAGATTAAATAATAATGTTGTTGAGGGAAAGAAAGAAAAATGGAAGGTGAAGTTTCCTTGTAAACTTTGTAAATATGATCACCTTACCCACCTATGCCCCAAAATCAAGGAAGCCTCAAGGATCTTATCACAACTTCCTGTTGTGTTGACCAATCCATTTCTACATAATCAACACATGGCTTCGAGGTTCTCCAACACTGGAAATGTGTCGAGCGGGAGTCAAAACCCCCCGACGCATGAAGGTGGCCATCTATGTGTTAATATGGTCAAGTCTCATATTGATGTAGTCACTTGATCTCGTGATTACGGTTCTTCATAGACTGGTGTAGGTCTAGAGTCTCCTCCTTCTCCGAAAACACTATTGCAGATTGAAAATTCAGAACCTCCACCTCGTATTTTGAAAGGAGTACTGAAACACTCTGCCCACAATCCTAATGCCAGATATGTCTAGAATTATTCGATTTTCGAAGATCTGGGTCAAACCCCATGTACGATGTCGGTTTTGGAGGTGCTCCAGACGTGTCCTTCATAGAGGAGCACCTTGTTATTTTCTTTAGGATCTCTATACCCATGTGGCTCGAAGGTCATTAAGTTTTATATCACAGATGTTAAGCCTCACTTGGCTTACCTCATGGCCTTTTAAATCCATGTGGAGTACACAAAATTTACCATCAAACGCACTATAATTGATGAAGGTGCTGCAACGTGCGTAATGTCCCTAACCTATTGGAAAGCCATTGGCTCTTTGAATCTATCCCAATGTATAAATATGTTGATCGCATTTGATGGATGTTCATTTCAACCCCACAAAATTCTTCCTGCTTTTATGGTTTAGTTATGTGGAAAGATAATGGAGGTTGATGTTGAGGTGGTAGATGAACCCCATGATTATAATTTACTAATAGGGCATAATTGGACTTATTCCATGACCACGGTCATGTCATCTATTTTTCGCACTTTATGTTTTCCTCACGATGGAAAAATTGTGACGATTGATTAATTGTCCTTTGTGCATGCTAGTCCTAATGCATCAGTTGGACCTTTGATCCTAAAGATCGAAAATTCTCGACATGTAACTGAGGATGTTGGTGTCAGAATGTATTCCTCTCTCATGGGTAGCTTTGATTTTGTGGCACCATTCCACCACGTTCATGCCATTTCCATTAGGTCTTCATCGTCGATGAGGTTTGTTCCTTTCCGTACTTTGTATTTCAATGATCCTTGGACCCTACCTTCCCCGACTATATCGTGCAAAGGTTAGTCACACATTGGGATGGAAATTCAACTGCCAGTGACAAAGGTTGCATATCAAGCTATTCTTAACACTAATGCTGACCCATATCCTTTCTCCTCACAGACGAATGAGGAGGATCCCATTCTAGAGCCTGTACTGGCGCCCAATCGTCTTGTTCACATGATTTCCTCGACGATACTTTAACTTCATATGAATCCATCTTAGAGGCCATGTATGGTCCCGATAGGCCTTGGGACGATATGCATCATCACTTCTATTTCCTCCCATAACTTGTTAGGATCAAATAATATGGCTTTAGATCTACCTTGAGTGAGATGGCCAGCCATGCTGTGGTTCCGCTAGATACGCATGGTGTTTATGTTGAAGGAAAAATGGCAAATATTTCTCCTACCATCATGATCGACATCTCTCAAATTCTTGGCAAAATTGAGAACGTATATATCGGTGCATATTGTTCGCCTAAGGAAATTAAGATCTACACCGATCTCTTCAAAGAATTTCATGACGTATTCACTTGGTCATATGAAGAGATTCCATGGATCAACCCTAGCATTGTCAAACATGATATCAAGACTTATCCAAATGCTATACCTATTCGACAATTTCCTAGAGATGTTAATCCTAGGAAGGCCCCTGCTATTAAGGCAGAGGTAGAGAAGCTACTTAATGCTAGTTTCATCTATCTGGTTCCCTTGACTGAATGGGTGTCCAACCCCATTCCCATGAATAACAAACAAGGAACCATCCACATATGTATGGATTTTCGAGACCTGGACAAATATTGTCCTAAAGATAACTTCCCGACTCCTTTCATTGATCAGATTCTCGATGAGTGTGCAAAAGGAGAAGTCTTTTATTTTATGGATAGATTTTCAGGGTATAATCAAATTAAAATCAAGCTTGAGGATCAACATAAGATGACATTTATTTGTCCTTGAGGTAATTTTGCATACCGAAAAATGCCTTTTGTCCTTAAAAACGCCGGATCAACCTTCCAACGTGCCATGACCTTTGATTTTCACGATATCAAACATATTGTCGAAGCTTACATTGATGATCTCACTGCTCTCTCTCGCAAGAGAGTAGATCACTCCACTCACATTCAATTAGTATTTGAGAGATTCCATTACTATCGAATCCATTTGAACCCTCATAAGTGCATATTTTGCGTTAGGTTTGGTCGTCTTTTAGGATTCTTAGTATCTGAGCATGGGATCATCGTAGATCCTATGAAGGTTGAGACAATACTTCGATTGCCTCCCCCACGCAACATTTGAAAAATTCAAGGTTTACAGGGGAAGGCTAACTTCTTGCGTCATTTCATAGTGAACTATGCCAATTCCACTAAGGGTTTGATGCATCTTTTGAAGAAGGATAATCCATTTATATGGGATGAGAGAGCCCAAGAATCCTTCGATGCTCTTAAGAAAGCCTCAGTATTGACACCTTTGTTGAAGCCTCCTGACTATAGTAGAGACTATTTTCTTTATGTCTCCGCGTCTGAAGGGAGGGATGGTATGGTTCTGGTTCAGGAGGACAATGAGCTCCATGAGCACATTGTCTACTATCTCAGTCTAAACTTAGTCAGTCCCGAACTTAAATCCTCTCATGTAGAGAAACTGGCCTTGGTCACCGTACATGCAGTTCAAAGATTACGACATTATATATTACTTTGCAAAACCACTGTAGTTGTGGATATCAATCCATTTCAATACATCCTCACTAGGTGTATCATAGGGGGGAAATATAATAAGTGGATTGTTATTTTCAAGAATTTGATCTCAATTTTGCTTCAACGAAGTCTAACAAATCACTATTTTTTGCTGAGTTGATATCAAACTTCCCTAGAATTGATGAGGACATTTTTCATGATGATTTTTCACGGGTGAAAATATCTTCCTTATCTCATCTTCAGACCCCTAGTATGGAGACATTGTATTCTATCTTCAAACCTTGAAGCTATCCCAAAATTTGTCAAGGATGATCGACGACGTATATGTCATCAGGATAAAATTTACCTTATCATTAGTGACACTTTATATCGTTGGGGAATAGATATTTTTCATCGTGGCTTGACTCATGAGGAAGATAAGTTGGTTCTCAATAACTGTCACAGTGGGGCTTATGGTGGTCATTTATCTAGGATTGTGACAACCCAAAAAATATTGCGAGTTGATTATTTTTGGCCATCAATTTTAAAATATTGTGTTGAAGCGGTCAAGAAGTGTCACCCTTTCCAGGTGTTCTCTTGGAAAATGAGCTTGCATCCAACCCCTCTTCACCCAATCATCACCTTCGGTCCCTTCATCAAGTGGGGGGTAGATTTTATGGACTGTAACCCAGCTTTGGCTGGGGGGCATCATCATATCATTGTGGCTATGGATTACTTCACTAAATGGGAAGAGGCCACGCCTACCATTAAATCCAATGGTAAGACTGCAACATTCTTCGTATTCAACCAAATTATAGCCCGGTTCAGAATCCCAAAGGAAATTGTCACTGATCATGACAGTCACTTTTAGAATGAAATGATGAAAGAGTTAGAATCAAAACTGGGGTTTACAAATGGTCATTCTTCCCCTTATTATCCCCAGGAAAATGGAAAAGTAGAGGTAGTGAATAAATCTCTCAAGACCATATTGCAGAAAACTGTGATCCATAGTAAGTCTGACTAACATCTGATGCTTTACCCTGTACTTTGAAAATATTGAAGCTTGGTAAATAATTCCACCATTTTTTCTCCTTTTCAGTTAGTAAATGGTGTGGAGTCGATTCTTCTGATTGAATGCGAAATCCCTTCCCTCAAGTTGGCAATTGAGCTCCTACCTGACACATTCGATCTTGAATAATGCCTTGTACACTTAGAGCATTTAGATGAGTAGTGTCGATATGCATCTACGGATATCGAAGAAAATAAACGATGTGTTAAGGTTTAGCATGATAGGTCTATCTGTCCTCGGAAGTACATTAAGGGTGACTTGGTTCTCCTATATGACCAAGCCAAAGAATCGTTGGGGATAGGCAAGTTCAACTCCATGTGGCACGGTCCTTATATCGTGTGATGTGTTTTAGAGAAAGGAGCCTGTGAATTGGAAGATTATGAATGGAATATGCTAGATGAGCCCATAAATGGGCTCTAACTTAAAATATATTACAATTGAGCCCTCAATATTGGGTATGACTCTTTGTATACTAGAGTACCTTAGTGTATATACATTTTTTCCTTTGTGTCATCGACTTTCTTATCAAGTTTTTCGTTGGTTGGTAGATGTCAATGGAGTCTTCAGTTTAATTAGGATTCACAGATGGTGGAATTTGTCATAGATGGAACATGGCTTCCGCCACTTGGGTCATTTACTCACTTGAGGGTCAACTGGTGTCTTCGGGTGGCATTCGTTTGGAGCTATCAACGAATAATGTGGTAGAGTATAGCACCGTTTTAAAACTTTTATGCGACACCTTTTCACATGGTGTTCAGTATTTAGAGGTTCTCCTAGAATCCAAGTTAGTCGTATGTCATGTAAATGACAATTACCATGTGCGAGACCCTACTGTACTCCGACGATTCCTACGAGTATGACTTTTGGAACGATACTTTGATTTTGTTGCATATAATCACATACCAAGAAGTTCTAATCATGTATCCAATGCATATGCTAATTATGTTTTAGATTGAAATTTTTCACATAACTAAAGTAAAGAAAGCACATTCATCCATGTACACATTGTAACATATATAAGTAAATTCGAAGACCAAATTTGTTATATTTCATCTTTTCAAAAAATATGGTGTCATAGTACAAAATGGGGCTCACACCCTCAAAATACATATATGGACAGAATAGATATGACCGTGGAATTTACACCTATGGCATCATATGCATATCATGATAGCAAAATATGAAATTTACAAGATGCCAAAAGAGTCTCACCCACACATCGGGTACACCCACCACCTACCATTGCATTGCCTCTAGCAGATCCTCCACTTGAACCATAGGAATATTGTGCGTCAATCGAGACATGTTCCCCTGTACATTCCACAACACTCTATTTGCATCTCCTCCCACATGCTCATCTCCTCGGATCCTCCTCCGATGTCGTGGGAATCCCTTTGGCCATCACATACCTACATCTGTGTAAGAAAGAAATTGTCAATACTTGATAGCATACAAAAATATTTGCGCTTTTTTTTTTTTTAATATTTATTAAAAAACACAAAAAAATGAAATATATAAAAACATTTCTTACCAATATCACCATAGGAGGAACCTGGTGGAAAAGTTATGTCCGGATCCCCCCTGTAGTCGATCCCAATGTAAGGGTAGTCATCAATGGCTATGGCCTGTTGGCTCCACCAGAAAAAGAACTCATCATTGTAGGGGGTTGACACCCTACCACCTCCTAGCCTCCTCATCACATCGGTCCACTATGAAATGGATGGATCACGCTGTCCATGTGGATTAATCTCTACTCTAGGGATCAAGCCCGAAACGATATCAAAGAAAAAACTACAAAGAATGGATGAAAACCCAAAATTTCTCACTTTCCCTTGTGTTGAGCACTCAACACACCCTAAAAGCTTTGTGAAAATTTTCTCTTTTGGGTACCACTTTGTTTTTTTTTTTCCTTCTTTCTAAATTGAGTCTATTGTGTAGAGGTCATTAAGCTTACATTTTTTTATGTTTTATCATCGATCACATTCATATTGGTTTGGACTTGTTGAATAGATTAACTTCTTTCTAAAGAACACTTGGCATTTTATCTAAGTATACACAACTGGAATTTTAATCCATGCACCCATTATTGGCATCAACACGATATGTGCGATAAAATCAACCATACTACAATGATAAGCGTCGATCGCCAATCGCTGATGTATCATCAACATCGGGAGAATGGAAAAGGAAAACGCTAATAATTGACACACCTAACGAAACTTCTATCATTGACCGCCGATACCTTCAGAGTCGGTGATATCCAAAGGAAACCTTAAACTGTGGAAAGCCTTTATATCGACACAATGTCGAGTTACAATCACTAATCGATGATATGTTATCGGCATCGAAAAACTATGAGGGATGAAATCATGAAGAAATAAACATAGAAACTCACCGATCACCAATCCTAGACATGTTGTCAGCATCAACATGATAGGCTAAGGTTCCTAGGGCCATGTCTAAAGTAAATCCCCGATTCAGAAGAAAATTTTAATGAAGGAACCAAAATCAAGTGTCACATGTCATGATCACCCTTCCATGTCAACGTTTCCACATTAGAACTGTATGATAGTCTGGGTCGGCATTAGAGCTTTCGCTAAAAGAGGTATTAACGAACGTTGTCTAAGAAAACCACTGACGCTGATCCACTTGTTTAAACCTTTGGACTGTTAGGACATCAACGATAGGATGGGACATCTTCGGTGAAAAATAAGATTGGATTTTGTCATTTAATAAGCCAATCAATGTGTTGATTAACACACATTACTAACCCATGTGTCGACCAAATAATAGGAGTTTGAAACTGCCGATGAACTACATAGCACCCCTCTCCTGCGCCTCCAACTTGTGATCACAGTTAATCCCGAGCATGATTTAGATCTTGGTGATGGATTATGCAGACCACATTTACGCCCTGAATTCAATAACTGATGTGACAAGGTAAGTATTCTCCGTGTTTAAATTATAAAGGAAAATTCTGAACGCAACATTCAGTACCCAAGTCTTTCATTGCCAAAGCAGTCGAAGAGAGAGAAAGCGTTTCAGGAGCTCATAGTCGATTTTCACAATTCTAAAACCAAGTTAATCTTGTGCAAAGGAGAGGTATGAACCGTCTATATCATTTCAACAGTTGCAATTGTTTAATTTTTCATTATTATTTCTACAAGTCGGTATCTCATTTTTTTCTTTGTGCAGGAAAATGCCTCCAAGGAATCCAATGACCAGGCGCTCGCTGAGAGAACCAAAACTGGAAGAAGTAGAGATTGGTGAAGGATCCTCTCCCAACACCACTAGGAAGATCGTTTTTACCACTAAGGTGGAGCCATTCGTCTGAACGTCCACTAAAAAGGCATTTTCCCAATCTCCTACATTCGACGACACAGAGGTGAGTACTAGATCGAAAGTGGTGCTCCCTTAGTGGGAAGACTTGTTTAACAGAATCAACTAGGAAGATTACCCAGAATTTGTGCCACACAGTGAACCATATGTTCGAATGATCGATGACCAAGTATTACTGAACATTCGACGATCCTTCCTATACATGGTAGCCTACTGAACCCTGGTCTTGCCTTGCATTAGAACTCTGGGGTGGATAATCGACCATGTGGATGAAAAAAATGCTTGGTGAATGATGACAATGGCAGATGTGTTGGGGTTTTCCTCCCAATAGAATTCCATAAGTACTACAAACTCAAAGACCCATAGGAAAGGTTAAATATTGAGTTTGTGGTAAAATTCTATGAGTTCCATGACATCAGTAGGTTGATGGACTCATGGTGGAAAGATGATAAGAAGTTTATGAACAAGAGCAACGACTAGTACGGTACGACCAATATTAGAGAGACATATATTTATTTGATGGCTCTAATTTGCAAATTATACAGGGACAGGTATTGCACCAAGTTTTCAGAAGCTTGGATGCCCCTGAAATACACTGTGGCAATCTCTGGTAGCAGCTTCAACTGGGGAGAGATTATTTCAAAACAACTGGGCACCAACATACTGCAAGATTATACACCAAATGATGGAGAAATGCCATCTTTCCACATGGCGCCATACTTACTAGACATGATTTGCGCAAGGAACATATTTGCATGCATGAATCTGAGTTGGCATATTTAAGAGCTACTCATGCATGTCTATTTAATCATTCAGTGGGAGAATAGTTAAAAGATATCTTATGCTCTTATAAGTGATATTCATACTAAGATTTTATTTTATTCTTTTTAAGAAAGAGTGCTCAAGGCTTACGACAACAACCAAGAAGATGATTTCAAAAGTAGTCCACTGGTACTTGGAAGAAACTACCACCTACATCAGAGTGTTTGGGGCCACTGACACTCCACATTTACTCCCCATTCATGTCCTAGACAGTCTCATTGTGGGAGAAATATTCTATCAAACCATTCTGTAAGGCTATAATGCCACTTTGGTAAAAGACAAAAAGAGAGGATTTATACCCTATGGAATTCATGTAGGGTTTTACATGGTGAAAGATACTTCACAAGAAAAACAAGAGGGCTTGAGCCAGTTGGAGTATAGATTTCCCACAGTCTGATTTCACAAACATGACCCAAAGGGCCTAGTACCCCAACAAGCATCACATGTTTCTTCCTGCTAGCCATATTCCCATGATAAGTTTGAAGATGAAATATTTACAGAAGGTGCCCAAGACTGGAAGGAGGTGCTCTAGAGAAAATCTAACCCCAATATGACAAGATTTAAATCCATGAAAATGGATGAGCAGGTTGAAATGATAGAACATAAAACTCAATAATCCCTCAGGGTTAGGGAAGAGAACAGAGAAGTAGAATCCACAAAGGCATAGAGGAGAGGGATGTTGTTGCTAGAAGAATCCCAAAGAGTCATCCAAAGGTTATAAAATTATCCCCAACTGTTAGAACCGATGAGAGTCACCTCGACCGACACAATCAATCTCAGAGAGGAGCTGGATGGCTTAGATTCAACCCCACTGGAGGAGACTGGTCATCTAGAAAAATCAGGCATTATGTCACAAAAGGCAAGGTCACTGATTGTTGCTACAACACATTTGGAGGAGACAAGAACATCAAGTGGGATATATTTTCTTGATGTCCTCATAGAACTAATTACCATATACAACGATGAGTAAAGCTCAGGGGTTTCTCTCATAACCCCAGTACCAATCACTGAGGAGGGAGAACCAGGAGACATATCTTCTCTAAGTCCCGAACCTCTGACTTCAATTCCCCAAGAAGGCAATGACTAGGCCAGAAGCATGTTGGACATTGAGTTTCTCTACCAATTGAGAATTCAACATAAGATGGACAGTTCCAAGGAGGATTTGGGCTCTGGTGAAGAGGAAGAAGAAACACAACAATCAAAAATAGGCACCTCAATAACTGATCCTCCAGTAAATGATGATCCTTTTCCCCTCTTCCCATCTAAATCCAAAACTCCACTAGCTGACGAACCCCATCAGGAGTACGATTCACCAGGACATACATAAGTTCCCCTTGCTAAATAACTACAAGAGCCAGTCATAGAAAAAATATATACGACAAGAAACCTAGGAAACACTCTAACTTGGGGAGACCAACAGATTCTTGAGCCAGTGGAAGAGGTCGGTAACATACAAGCGATCGTTTATGATAGAAAGAGGAAATATGTGATGAGAAGGACAACCAAGAAAAGGAGGCTCACACTTGATATCACACTCCGTTTTACCACTGAAGAAACACTTCTCAACACAGAAAATTATAAGACAATTGAGCTGATCGGGGCAAGGATGGCTATAACTGATGTAAAGTTGGACAGAGTGAAAAGGGATGGAAAGGAATTAGAAGCCACAAATAAGGATTTGGATCACTTGCTCCATCTACCGAAGTATTATTAGGATTTAATGCAGGCATCAATATTCCTGAGGAGTGAGTTCAGAGACACATATGCACAATTAAAAAACGAACAAAATATCTTCACCACATGCATAGAAAATTTTCAAGAGGATACTCTCATGGGGTTGGAAACTTTTAAGGACATGCAGAGATGGTATGAAAAGGCACAACAAGCATCAGAGAGGATTGACTATATTAACGTGGTATAAAAAGGCCAAGGCTCAGAAGAGAATGACATCTGATTACTAATGGATACAAGCATCGCCTGAATCAGGAAGGAAACTGAATACTGGGTGAGCATGGTCCATGAACCTCAGCAGAAGATACATGCAACATAAGATACATGAAATGTGGAGAGAATGAGATAAAATATGGGAGAAGATCAATCGGGAGATGGAAAACATTGGCCTACCAAAATTTGGCCCACCAGAAAATTTTGCCGATTTGCATGACATAGTCAAACAACATGCAAAGCAAGACTCATCATGGGAGGCAAAGATCTCACAAATTTCATGTATGACTACAGGTCAAGTAAATAAGTTCATGGAGCACCCAATAAAATCCCTCACAGTTCTCCAATGCTTAAGTGTCAAGCTCATCAGGATAAAGAATGAACAATGGAGATAAAGGAAGTCTTCCCTACACCGATGGATCAACATAGGTTTCCCTATGCAAACACATGCAAAGAACTTTTCTTCAAATTGGTGGCGTATGAGAGAAATCATCCACTACAATAAAAATCAGATGATCTCAAGAGAACGAGGAGATTCAGTTTGCCACGTGTCAATTTTGTTTTACTTAACACAACTTTTAACAATTGTTTTTATCTTAGTGATCCTTTATAAATAGGGAGATCGACCTTGTGCAAAGGGTCGATGGTTTTGGGAAAGAACCTATTTTTTGAGAATTGTAAATGAATTATTTATGTGCAACTTTAATTAAGAAGTTCTGTTTAGAACCAATGACAATTTTTTTCATCTGGAGCATCAACTTGATTGGATCGAGGAGGGATTGTTTCTGTCTTCGAGTTTGATTATGCTGTTGTATTGAGTAAGAGTTGTTGTATCTATTGTTAAGTTATATTTCAATATTATAATAGTTCTTTTTTTCTAAGATGATGAAAATAAATCGATGTGTTGATATGTGATTGATATTAGAGCTAAGAGAACTATTTTTCTTACACTCATCTTTGTTATGTATTTGTTTTCCTTTCTACAATTGTGATCTCAGTCAATGATGGATGTTAAAAACTAAAAAGTAATATTTCTAAGCTTGAAATAGTTTTGATTATTGTTGTTTGCACGCTGAGGTATAAGGGTTATCCTATGCTCAACTATCTTTAGTCTTTAGTAATTTACCTTCATCAGTTTGATTATTCCATCATCTTTATTGTACCTAGATTATTCAAGAATAAAAAAAATAAAAAAGAGAGAATCACTTAACTTGAAGGAGGAACTTTTCAAAGAAATATACACCCATCAGTTACCCATAAATCCCTTCGATAAATCGGCCTGATCAAAGATATGGAGAACCATTCCACTCATCAAACACTTACTAGTCTAATTGGGCCTCTTAGGTGGGTTTGGCTCCTACTGTTGAGTTAAAGGATTTCCGACCCCTCAACACCTTGTTTGCAATATGTCAACTGAATTTTCATGTTAGCCAATAGTGAGGTACACTAGTCATAATTAAACACTCCACCACGTAGAACATGAATTTCCTTGATGCCTAGTGTAATGAGGCTGACCTCGAAATATGTGTGAGTACAAGGACAACGATATTTAATCTCAGGTTATCGATCTCCCTGATTGGGAGTTCGCTCCCTACTTTATCTGTACCTGCAATGGAAATTTATTCCTCCATAGTCATACCACCCCCAACCCCTCAAACCTTGAGATTCACTACCTCACCTCGGCGAGACAATCCTGTGATGAAGTATATATCATCCACTTCAATCCTCAATGGTTTCCCATTGAGGTTGAAGGACTCTATCTCCGAATCCTAGTAGTTTACTAGAAACTACAGTAACCTCACTTGAGCCCTCATTCCCTTGAGAGAACAAAAATAATAAAGGCCACATATCTTTATATATTTTTGGGCCCTTGCATCCCTTCCCACTGCTACATCTATCTCTTCATGCTCCCTTTCCCTCCATTCAATCACCATCCTGCAAAGGAGAAACCATTTTTTGAGTTAAAATGTTTCAAAAATGTTGTTCACAGACTTGTACGTAGGATAACTTGGAAACAATCGTTTATAGGGTTGCATATACACGGGAATGATTCACTTTTCCCATGTACATGGGGACAGATATGTGACCAAATGAACTATCACCTGCGTACACCCTAATTTCCATATTATGCCCTCTAATACTCAAAAAATAGGTCCTAAATTGAAATTTAAACCATTGCAATTGAAGTAGAGGGGATGGGCACTTACTTGGTCCATACCGTTTCTGATTCCATTGATCGTAGCTCTCACAATTGACACATGAAGATCGTGGGGAAAATGGCCTAAAATGCACTATGTGGGTGAAAAAACTCAAATGGTATGGTAAAATAGTCTATTTTTACTATTAGTAGAAATTTTTTACCCACTTCCTATAGTTTGTGCTTCTTTTTTTGACCTTTTTGACTAATAGTGCAGTGGGAAGAATTGGGTTTTCGTGGTTTTTTCCAAGGTTTTTTGCATTTTCCAACGTCATACCGCTCGTTCATGCCTTCGACATGTATATTCTTTCACCGACATATAGGATAGGTTGTCACTCCATTTTTCACTCTTGCATCATCCTATGACTGTGATCCATACACACTTGGTACGAACCCATTTATTAGAGACACAAGACCTTCTTAATACTACTATAAGTGTCATTATTAAGTGGTAGAGGCTTACCAAACACGGGTTCCCTAGTTAGAACCTTTGTGCCATTTGGTTCCCATACAAAATTTATTCCATAGGACCGGGAGTTCCTTATAGTTCTGATATGACTGTGTGTTCAAACCCCATATTCTTGCTCATAAGCATTCTGACCGTTACCTATGGGACTCCCCTCGAGTCTTGGTTAAGATCTTTTCTGACCCTCTAAAAAATAAAAATATTGTTGAGTGAACTTGCCTCTTTCAAACTCATTAAATGGATTTGAAAGGACGTCTATTTGGTATAAGTTTAACCCTTTTATGAATCGGGTAGACTACTTACGAAAAAGGAATACTCTAGTCACCATTTTGTAGAAGAGTTCTCCTAGGTATTATTTTATGCTTTTTCAGGCCTAGGGGACTAAATCTACGAAAAGGGACATTCTTTGGAGTTAAGTTGTAATCACATTCCATCATCCTGCTTGCAGTATTGAGCCTATTTTTGGTTCCCTCTTTCTCGTTATAAGCCTCTTACCTAAACAATTTACATCACTATCCAAACAAAGCCTTTTATATATCCTTTGAAGCTTGACACCTTGTACCCTAAGAGGAAACATCCCCTCGATTGTCCATACCCCACATGCACTTCCTTGCATTGAGCATAGGTATGTTCTGCTGTTTGGAGCTAGTTTCTTACTCATGACACTCATTTCCTCTCCTGTATCATAACATTTCTTTAACTATGAAAAACAAAAAAAAAGATGAGTGAGAAAAGAATATTGTCGCATATCGTCATCAATCATGTCACCTTTGAACATAGCACAAACTTTTGAGTCCACTGTAATCCAATTTTTTGGATTAGCATGACCTTAGGAAGCTGAGCTCGTTACTTAGATTTTACTCCTCCCACTAGTTACTCTTCAAGTCACTATGGAGAGTTTTTTGATGCCTCCTGCATCATGAAGTTTTATCATTAAGTTTATGCTACATGAGTTATCCATATGTCTCATGCTATTATTCAAAGGAAGTCTATAAGCCTATGTCGACCATTTCTTAGAACTATTGACTTTGCATGTTAGCCATACCCTCAATGTATCTCAGAGTCACATGAAGTTGTAGTCCTACCATGCACCCTGGTCCTACTTTCATTATGGGTAGGTAACCTTGAACCTAACAATTAACATCTCCTCATTGGTCGCTGACTGGGGGGTTTCCCTTATGTCTGATGGAAGGAAATCTATTCACATATTGGGATTCGTGCAATGTATTGGATTCCATTAACCTTATTTATGGTTTGCTCGCCTTTGTCGACAATTTTCCTTATTGGTTGTTATTCAAAGGGTCTCTTTCACGCACTACTTGCATTTGGTGCATGCAAGGGATGCACAGGGTCATTGGTTTGTGAACATCCTATTCATTCCATTTACTCCTAATCATCAAGATATTTCTTTGTATCTCATGCTGAATGATGAGAGATTCCATAATTCTCTCCTTTTAGCGTGTCTCCTTCCATCGAATTCAACTCATCTATTCTGGAAATGAGACCTAGAGTCCTATGAGTACCTAGAGGATTGCAATCATCAATGGAAGGTTCTCCCACCATCGATAGTTGGGAATACATCAATGTCTCATGATCAATGGATTCTTCAAGTGTTTGACCTCAACACCCTTATTCACACTTTTAGAATGTACTCAATGCCTTGATACCTACATTCATTATTGGTAGGTTGTCTCATATTTGTTAACGGTATACCTTAATGACCAATAATCATATGAAGTATCATTGTGTTCAACCTCAAGTCCTCTATTCACATGATGTAGGATTGCACCTTCGACGGATAGTGTAGAAGACCTCCATCTTACAATAGCAACATTCCTAATTTGTTGGCGTCTTTCATTGGACCAGTACCTGTATGACTTCAGTGATCATGGGAGATCAGATTGTACTCCATTGTATACAAATATATTCAGATTGATTTTGAGACTAGATTCCACTGTTCCATGTTTGTGACTATGATATCCTATGGCATATGTCTTCTTTGTATTTCCTATTCATGGCTATGAACAACTATTTGATATATTTCCACATGGATATGCAGTGTAATTTAGATTGGCCACCATGTGTACAAATTCATTATGGATTGTAATATTCTCATGAGTAACTAGTACTTCCAGCTGAGTCTCCATTACTCCACTTCTAGGAATTATAATGTATTTCGACCATCATAGATACTCCTCTAATCTCACACATTAGGGGGAATCTGTTACAAAAGTTTTTTCCTCACCCCATGACACTTGCTTGGATGGAATTTCCATTTCCCTATGTAGTATTGAAGTCCCCTTTTGCACTTTTGAGAGCCCAAAAAGCATATTTTTCCACATATACGTGCCCTATTAGATATACAACAAGAATATATGTAGGTTTATCCACTACAACCCACGTACATAGGGTTTGGTGCTCAAAATTAAAAAATAATGTCGTGTTTCCATGCCATGTGTAACACACCCAACCCCTAAATAGTCTTTCTAGGGGTGTGGCATCAAATTTTATTTTTTCCTGGTTTAATTTTGGTCCCTTACTTAAGAAAAACCCTCTTAAAGAGCTTCCCTGAAAAATTGCATCTCTTACTGTGTGCTTGAAACAACTAGCGGGGTCTTCCTCGTGACCTTGGGATGAAAATTAGGAGCTAAGAGCCTGTGTTAGCAAGGGTTTCGGTACTTTGGAAGTTCCTGGACTTCGGGAGTTCCAACAGTGTTGTAAAATTCTCATATCATCTAATAATGGAGGGGATCAATGGTTCACATCCTCCACCAGGATCTACAATTAAAAACGGGGCTTCGATACTCGACGTTGAACATACCTTTTTCCCAATCCCCAAAGTCCTGTAAAATCGCCACGTGCCTCTAGCCCTTCGATGTTTGACAGTCGGCGATCGACTATCGTCATTAGATTTTCACCCTTCGATGATCGACGATTATCATTGAACCTTTATTTTTACCATATTATGCCCAAACTCCCGAACTCTCGATATCTCACCACGTGGCCTTGACCCTTCGATGATTGACGTTCGACGTTTGGTGTTGGTTATTCCTAAATTATAACATGCCCCAAAATCCCCGAACTCCCGAGGTTTCCCATACTCCCAGAGTCTCGTATATGTCACCAACCTTTTGGACATTGTAGACCCTCCCATTTTTCTGTTTCCTATGCAGACAATCCCTCAGCAGCTGTTCCTCTGCACAACCACAACATTTCAATGGTTCTCTCTTTTTTTTATCAGTCTTACGTGGAGTTTCTATGAATGGTTTATTTCCACTATGGGATGGAAATTTTTGTTGATACACACTTCTAGCAGGAAGGCTCATCCTAGAGATCTTACCAGGGTTCTTAAATCTCAAGGATTTGAACCCCTTTTTCTTGAATTCTGAATTGTTTTTCTTCTTCCAGTATTCACGGGGTTTTGTCTTACTCTTGAATTTCTCATAGAAATATCTTTCTTTTAGAATAGTATCTTCTAAGGTATTTATCTCATCAAAATAAATCTTGTCTCGGTAGGGTTGAGGTAATCCACTAATAAATTGTTGCATCTTTACCTTTCTATCCTTTATGTAGGGAACACACCTCATCATCTCGAGAAATTTGTTGATATACTCATCTATGGAAAGTTGTCCCAGCTTGAGTTCGTATAACTCCTTGGTCTTCCCATCAAAGTACTTTTTTGATAAGTACTTATTCTTGAAGTATTTGTAAAATTGTTTCCATGACAAGTCCTTCTCATGGACTCCTTTCACATTCCTAAGGTCTTCCCACCAAATGGAAGCTTTCCCATTCAGGTTGAAAATTGCTATCTGAGCCTTCAAGTTTTCAGAGTAGTCATGGACTCTGAATTAATTCTTCAAGATGAGTATCCAAACTTCTTATTATTCCCCCTTCTTAATCTCTCCATCGAAGGTGGGTGGTTTGGATTTCTTGAATTCTTCAGGGTCACGACTCTTGGAATGTTTCCTCTTATTTCCTCTTGTCTGAGAATGGGAACTAGTTTTACCACTAGAATATTCTTTGGAGTTGTCAGTGTCCTCACCAGAGGAATCTTCTACTGAATGTTTCTTGGCTCCATGCAGGGCCTTCTTTGAGGTTCTCCTCCTAGTGTGGCCACTTTCAGGTCCATGCTTCTGTATCTCACGTGGAATTGGAGTTTTCTTAGTATGATTCCTGTCCACATGATTGGCAGCTGGACCATGTTGCAGTTTCCTTTGTATATCTAATAGAATTTGCAGTAGAACTGCATTAATTTCTCTCTGCTTTTCCTGCTCCTTGATCATCCTTTCATTGTCAGCCTTATAACTTTGTAATTCTACCATGAGGCTTCTTACAATTTTAGCCAAATTTGGAGGGGTTTCCACCACCCTCCTTTCATCATATTCTTCCTCTCTATTGTGGGAGCTCTCCCCCAACTCCCAATGTGTCACCATCCTTTACGTTGTAGTTCTCCTGTGGTTCACTGATCGCTTGAGTGCAAATAAAACACTTTCTGTTAGTTACTAATATACTGATTCATGATCAACACATATCATTGCAAGGGGAAGTCAGTTCTTTATTTGGAAACATTAGCCACCTACAATGCATACTTCCAAAACATCTATCAATAATAGAAGGGGTAAGATAGGGTGTTACCCCATAAGTTCTCTTAATAATATTTTTATGTTACTCATGCATGAGCCCAAGCAGGCTAAGTGTTGCTGCCATGATCTGATACCAGTTTGTAACACACCCAACCCCTTAATATCCTTTCTAGAGGCGGGGCATCGAATTTTCACTTTTCCTAGTTTAATTTTGGTCCCTTACTTAAGAAAAATCATCTTAAAGAGCTTCCCAAAAACTTTCATCTCTTACTGTGTGCTTGAACTAGCTACCAGGGTCTTCCTCATGACCTCAAGCTGAAAACTGGGAGCTAAGAGCCTGTGTTAGAAAGGGTTTCGGTAGTTCAGAAGTTCTCGAAATTCGGGGGTTCCAAAGGTGTTGTAAAATTCTCAGATCGCCAAACAATGGAGGGGATCAATAGTTCACATCCTCTGCCAGGATCTACAGTTAAAAAGGGGGTTTCAGTACTGGGTGTTGAACATACCATTTTCCCAATCCTAGAAGTCATGTAAACTTGCCATGTGCATCTATCCCTTTGGCATTTGACATTCAATGATCGATTATCATCATTAGACTTTCACCCTTTGGTGATCGATGATTCTTGTTGAACCTTTCTTTTTACCATATTATTCCTAAACTCTCAAACTCCCAATATCTCTCCATGTGGCCTTGACCCTTTGGTGATCGATGTTCGACATTTGGTTTTGGTCGTTCCTAAATTATAACATGCCCCAAAATCCATGAAATCTTGAATTTACCCATACTCCCGGAGTCTCGTATACTTCACCAGCCACGTGGGCCAGGTGTGTGAAAACCAGGAACCGACACACAACGAGGGTTAAGGGGTGACATGTGTCATGCTTTGACAGGCACGATGAGTATGTGAGTTGTTCATAACTGGGTGACACGTGGTACGCATAGAATGGGTCCACATCATCCGAGATGATGTCAATGAGCCACTTTATCATAGACTGATAACTTCCTATCCCTTTAATCTAATGGTCCACAAGATCCCACACAGATCCATCAATCTACGGTTCTCATTAATTCACGACGTCAGCTTCAACACTAACTAAATCCTTTCGATGCAAATTACTTGAAGAGCTAAGTCTACGGACTATGGGATCTTGTGCCACATGTCCTTTTCGATCGACGATTGAGATCCACTTCGACACTCGTGACTTGGGTAAGTTCATACTTTGTAAATTCTTGGCCGATTTCCTCCGGAGTACGGAATATCTGGACTACGAGATCACTTTCCACGTATCCCCTCATCCAATGGTCCTAGTTCAATGGTTAGCACTTGAAGGGTAATGAGTAAGGGCCACATGTCATTCCACGACACATTCCCGGTTAGTTGGGTAGTCAAAGGTGGGTCCCTTAGATCGACGGCTCAGAAGGATCCCAAAGGATCCAAGGATAGACAGTCAATGTCACTTTGGAAATTTGACATTCGAGAGTTCGGTGTGTATCTCCCATCTTTCCTTCCGGACCATTCCGGATCTATTTCCACATGTACCTAACATCTATGACCAAGGTTTAATATGGCTTGTAGACCTTCGGGAAAACTCACGCATCTCTAAATCACCTAATATCCAGACTCTCGGATAACCATGTGTCTATAAACACTTGTCCCTCCAGTTTCAACAGTCCATATTAACTCTATGACTCTGGAATTCAAGAGTTTCGGTGCTAGACCATTCCTATTCTCTCGAAGTAACACTTCACCGAAGCACTTAATGCTTCCCTTCCTACATCCGATCTAACGACTGAGAGAGATATACCTTGGATCCCCAGATCGATGGTCCTCATGGATACATGACTTTGGCCTTCAGCTACTTTTGAGGATTGTGGAATCACAAGTCCCGAAGTATCGAAGTCTCGAAGCTGAATGAGTTAGTTCCTTTTGGACGAACACATGGTTCTTAAGCCCTGGTCATATGGGTCCTTTGTGAAAACTTAGGGGCTAAGAGAAAATCCCTTTTTGTAGAAAAGGGGTTAAGAATACGGGCATGATCCCTTGGTCATATGGATGATTAGTCTGAAGGGAAATGCTTATTCCCGCTAAGGTTCAAAGGATTTCCTCGACTTAGAAATTTCAGTCGATCCTACCCCAATTCTCCTGCGGACTCACATCCGATGACTCTATAACATTTAAACTAAGATAAGTCTAAGATCACATAGACATAAAAGTTTACAGAAATCAAAGATCATTTCTAATAACTATTCAATTGTTGAGAGATTGAATAATAAACACAAACATTTTAACATCACATCCAATATAATACACAGAGTATGAAAATACTGATTAGAACTGGAAAATGTGAAGCAACTGCTGAAAGGGGTGTCTGTTTCCTCCCAACCATAGTCACAACCACTCCTATTGGATTTACCACTGGCCACCCCCGAGCTAGACCATGATGCTCTGAGAGAGATTCTTTTTCTTTGCTCCACAACGGCCAGGGACGAAGGTTACTCTCCTTCTCCCACAAATACTAGGTATCTGGTTTTCTCTACTCCAAGAAAGGAGGTATGCATGAGTAATTCCTCAGTCACTCGCCAACCTCATTTATTAGCTTGTAGAGAAACCTTGCCCATGGCTTCTTACAACCAAAACAAGATTTCTTCCCAACCTTTTTTCTCTACTTTAGAATCGAAGTATATTATTTTTCTCTTCTCAAGAAAGTGTTTTTCTCTACTCTTCTCTTTCGTAGATCTATCTCTATCCTCAAATTACCTCATTTCTTTCCTTCCCCAACAAGGTTTCATGGGTCTGAATCCCAATTCATGGTTAGGCATGGAAGCCTTACAGATGGGTACACTGCCCCATCTCCTCAATAACTCTTGAGGATGGCCTTATAGCTACCAACCTAACTAGTAATTCTTTTATGGGTCAGAGGACTATTGAGTAATTACTCCCAGTAGGTATTGGTCTAGTGAGGGTCATCTCAACCATACTTGGTTTCTTTGCACCATCTCTCTCATGGAATTCATGGTCTATCTTGGCAAACTTTTCCCCTTTCAGTAGTTGTGCAACACATATTCAAATCCTATTAATAACATAAATTCATACATTGACCCTTTTATACCATGGTTCATGAAATCAAATATTCACACATATTTATTCCATCATAGTCTCTTGGCCAATGATAGTTATATTTACAAACTGGGGGAAGCATGGGTATTACAATCCCCTTCCCCCTCAAAGGAACATCATCCTCGATGTTTTACCTACCGATGTGCTCTGTATGTACAAAAGTAAACAAAAATGGATATGCATAACTCATGGCATCCTCCATTTCCCATGTAGCCTCATCTAGGCCAAAGTTTTTCCACTGCACCTTGACCTGTGCAATGGTTCTGTTCCCGAGAGGGGTTTCCTTCTTTTCTATTATGCATTGGGGTTCTGGTAGGAATTCTCCCTCAGGTTCCACTTGAATCACAGACCAATCAATAATATGATTAGAATCATGTACATACTTATTTAATAAAGAAACATGGAAAACATTATGTTCCTTCACTGTGGGAGGAAATGCTAGCCGATAGGCTACTGGTCCCACTCTATCCAAAACTTCAAAGGGTCTACCATACCTAGGTTCCATCTTGGCACAAGCTCCCATCCTCAAGGAACTTCTCCTGGGTCTAACTAGGAGATACACATGCTCCCCTGTTTTGAACTCTATAGGAGTCCTTTTTAGGTCTGCATAGCTCTTTTATCTATCCTGGGCTATCTTCATATTTTTCCTGATATGAATCACTTTTTTTTCCAATTCCTTTAGCATATCTGGACCGATTGTAACTATGTCTACTGGATTGTTTCAATTGATCAAAATTTTGCATTTTCTTCCATAGAGGGCTTCAAAAGGGCTCATTTTCAATGACTCTTAATAACCATTGTTGTAAGAAAATTCTACCAGTGGTAGGTAGTCCTCCCACTTCTTGGGTTGATGCATTACATGCATCCTTAGCATGTCTTCTAATACTTGGTTTACCCTCTTTGTCTACCCATCATTCTAAGGATGATAGGATGTACTAAAGAGAAATTTTGTTTCAAAACCAACAAACAAATATTTCCAAAAGTTTGAAGTAAACTTTGTATCTTTGTCGAATATAATTTCCTTAGGCATGCCATGCAGTCTGAATATCTGTTTCATGAAGATGTTGGAAATATCTATTTCCTTATAGGTTGACTTGATAGGTATGAAGTGAGAAACTTTTCTCAGTTTTTGCACAACTACAATGATGACATCGGTTTGTTTGGCTAATCTTGATAATCCTGTGATGAAATCCATGGATATGGTTTCCCATTTCCATTCAAGAATTGGTAGGGGTTGCAACAACCCTGTTGGGTATCAGTTCTCTTCCTTGAATTGCTGACATTATAGACACTTAGCTATGTATTAATCTATGTCCTTTTTTAATCTGGGCCAATAGAATAACTTCCTAGTGGCCGTGATCATTTTATGATAACCATGATGACCAATATATGTTCTTTTGTGTAGTTCATCCATTATGAACCTCTTCAAGTATTCACAATTTGGAATGTATAATATTCCCTTGTAAGTCAGTAGGTCATCATTAAACATTTTATAACCTTCATACTTCAGCCCTATGAGCTCTTGCTTTAGGTATGATGTCACGGTCTTGAAAAATGCATCCGTTCCTTACACAGCTTTGACCCTCTCTTTGATGTTTGATTCATTGGAACTTATAACTACCAAGTGAATTACTTTCATACTTCTACTAAGGGAATCAACCACCCTATTCTCCATTCCTTTGATATTTTTTATTTCAAAATCAAACTCACTAAGGAGATGCATCCACCTAGCTTGTCTCACATTGAGTTTTGGTTGGTTAAAAAAAATCTCAACCCACTATGGTATGTCATAAGTACAAATATTCTACATAAGAGTTAATGTCTCTACATTTTTAAATCATGTACTATGGCATCCAATTCCATATCATGGGTCTCATAATTGACTTCATGCTCATTCAATTATGTGTTTTGATAGAAAATCACATGTCCTTCTTGCATAAGGAATCCTCCGAGCCCTTCCTTGCAGGCATCTGTACACACAAGGAAGTCCTTGTTTGGGTATTCAATATTCAATACAGGTGCATTGGTTAGAAGGTATTTCAGCTCTTGAAATATTTCCTCACATTCTGATGTCCAAATGAATTTAACCCCCTTTTTCTGAAGGGAGTTGATTGGGAAACCAATCTTGGAGAATGTTTTTATGAATCTCCTATAATATCCTACTGGTCCCATAAATGATCTGATATCAGATACATCCTTTGGGGTAGGCCAATCAATGATGGATTTAATATTTTCAGGGTCAACGACCACTCCTTCCTAAAAAATAATATGGCCTAAGTAGTGGACTTATTTCTGGAAGAAATCACACTTACTGAGCTTAGCATAGAGATGATGCTCTCTTATTATTTCGAGTACAAGCTTGAGATGTTCTTCATGCTATTCCCTATTCTTTGAATATATTAGGATATCATCAATGCAAACCAACACAAATCTAACTAAGAACTTTCTGAATACGTTATTCATTAAGCACATAAAAGTGGTTGGTGCATTGGTAAGCCTAAATGGCACCACTACAAATTCATTGTGGCCATATCTTGTCCTAAAGGTTGTCTTGTGGATGTCTTCATCTTTGATTTAGAACTAATGGTATCCAAACCTCAAGTCAATCTTGGAGAAGATTGTAGCACCCCTTAATTGGTCAAACAAGTCATCTATCCTTGGCAAGGGATACTTGTTCTTGATGGTCATCTTATTGAGTTGTCTATAATCTATGCATAGTCTGAGGGTGCCATCTTTATTTTTCACAAACAAGGTTGGTTCTCCCCATGGAGACACACTAGGATGAATGTATCCTTTGTCCCACATCTCCTTCAATTGTAATTTGAGCTCAACTAGCTATGGTGTACTTATCCTATAGGGTGTTCTAGACATTGGCATTGCTCCTGGTACAAGTTATATGGAAAATTCAATATCCCTTCTTGGAGGTATAAATGGTACCTCTTATTGGAATACATATTTATATTCTCTTAATATGGGATGGTTCTCTTGGTTGGGTTTTTCATTCTCTACATAGTTTAGTACTTGTATTGTGTACAAGGGACATCCATTTCTGCAACACTTCTTCACTTGGAGGGTTGATATTTGTCTCACTGAGACATGATTTTGAATCCCTTGTAGGGTTACCCTCCTTCCTTCTTCATTTTCACAATCCAAAGTTTCTTTCCACTCCCCAAGGAATCCCCCCTTCTTGTGGTTTTCATGATCATTCTAATCATCTTGTTCCTTGCAGTCTTTCTCCCAGTTTTCACCCTTATCATCATCCCTTGGCCCAAAAGAATTAAATTGAGAAACTAATTCAATAATTTCTAAAAGTGGGTGTTATCCATCCTAGTACCAGACCCTATTCTTCTCCTTTGTTCATGGTACTCAAGAAATAAGGTACTTGGCACATGTGTCCATACTTTTGCACCCTAAATAAACTCACCATCAAAGACAAGTTTCTCATTCCTGTCATTGATGATTCTTGGATGAATTGAGTGGTGCTCAGTACTTTAATAAACTTTATCTCTATTCTCGATACCACCAAATCCATATGAAATAAGAATACATTCCATAGACTACCGTTAGAACTCATGATGGTCACTATGAATTCTTGGTCATTCCCTTTGACTTGTGTAATTCCCCTTCCACTTTCCAAAGTCTCATGAAACATGTCTTCTGTCCTTTTCTATGTCCTTTTGTCTTATTTTTCTTTGATGATATTATCATCTATAATAAAACTTAGAAATCCCATCTCGCCCATGTGGATCAAGTTCTCCATCTACTCTCTCAGCACCAAATTTTTCTTGAAAAATCTAAATGTGCCTTTGGACCCTCAAAAGTGGAGTACCTAGGTCATATTGTTGGCAAGGATGATGTAAAGGTGGATCCTAAAACAAATTCAGCTATGCAGGATTGGCCTTGCCCTAAAACTCTTAAGAGCTTGCATGGATTTTTGGGTTTAACATGTTATTATCTCAAGTTTGTTAATAATTATGGAAAAATTGCAGCACCTCTCAATACTTGATCCGAATTTTAGGGGGTATATGTTATAAATTCAAATGCGAAAGTCATAAAGCTATAAATCTAATAAATTTCCCATGTGGATCAATGAGATACTCACCTCCTCATTAATTAATTGGGCTAACAGGTTTCCGACATGAGTCAAAGAGAGTCCCACCTCTCCATTATTGTTTTTGGTTATATTTTCCACTACTTAGTTAGATGGGTAGTTAGATCTATTATTATAATAAAAGAGACTCATTTAATGAGATATTTCCATTATTGTATTGGGTTTTATTTTCCACTACTTAGTTAGTTGGGTAGTTAGATCAATTATAATAATAGAGACTCATTTAATGAGCTATTTTTTACTTTGTCCAATGGACCATTTTGTAATGCTATATAAAGGCCTAGCAAGCCTTCTCATAATATCAAGTTAATCATTTTGGCTTCTATCATATTTTCTACTGTTAATTGTGGGATTAATTAGCTCTGAGTGATTTACTAGTAATTAGTTTTATAGGTGACGCTCCTCTTTGAGCCTCACCTCCCTAGTACTTCATTTACATGTTTTTTTCCATGCTTCTTTTCATGCAATATTCGCATGTCTAAGATCCTCCTATCTCGGAATTCAAGCCATCCATATCTCATCCCCTAAGATCTGGATCAGTGGTATCATAGTGGGTATGCTCTCCATCAAAAAAAGGGTTTGAAGCATGTTGTGGTTTCAAAAATTTACAGCAATCACCAACCTCCTTTTGGTACTATCAAAATCCATTCGTCGGGCCATACACTATAAGTGTCACACTTGGTCCACAATTATCTGAAAATGATCTTTTAAATGGATGTGGTTGAGTTATTAAGCATGTGTTGATTAAACATTTAAGGAGCTTAAAGAAAGATGAAGAATATATGAGAATATGTCACAGCCATGAACACATATACAGAACTGAAATGAAGTAATAAGAACAAAAAACTATAACAAGAGAAGTGATAATGGAGTTCGACAATATCGCCTACGTCTTCGGGCCTTTGTCTTAGTGGGTGAGGCTTCTTTATTTATGTTAAAAGCTCAATAAGTACATCATAGTAGTGCCAAAAGGATATAAGAATAATCTGGTCTTGTTCTCCTAGATCTCAAGAACCCAACATAAGAAACGACACTCAAAATGGATGACTCGAGCTCCTAGAAATGGCCTGCAAAGGTGTGCTCCCCAACAACTTCCATACATAAAAATGGCTTTGGCTTGGATTTCCTTCAGCATATCTCTGCTCTGAATCTCCTCTCATGGCCTCAAGAAGGCCTGGTTTATATAGCTCTAAAGTTGGTTATCATCCCCCAACTTCCTCCCAAAAGTTGGCCTAAAAAAGGGCCCAATATCCCCCAATAATGGGCAAAATCCTCTATTAACAAGCATAAAATCAAATAAAATCCACTAACATAAGGAAAAAATCCAATAGAAGAAATGACACTCAAAATGGATGACCGGAGCTCCCAGAAATGGCCCATACACTAAAACAAATGCACTTTATTTACAATAAAGTGGGTTTGATATAATAAGTCACACCTTTGGCGCATTGGTAATCCACCCCTTTCTCAAAGCATTGTTCGGTCAATAGGTCATGGGGTCTAACCCCATGAGATCCAAAATAACTTTTTTATTCCAATAGTGATGGGCTTCCACGTGGCAGACCATGTCTGGGTCACATGGCACCCTTTCATTGATCCTCAATATGCCACCCTTCAGCGTTGTATTGGTCCACCATGTTCCACTTGGTGATGTGGGATTGATCCCTGTTACTGCCCAATCACCCTGCTGCTATGCTACCACATGTCACTTTTATGATGTTAGCATGATGACGTAAATAGGAAGTCATGCTAACATCATCATTGAATTTTTCCAGTTGACTTGTTGACTCTTTAGTTGTTTGGGAAAATGGTCAGAGTTCGATAACTCTTGCATACAACGTTCATTTGAGAAAGTAAATATATGGCCAGAATTAGCGTGACGAGTTGGTCGTAATGGAATTGGTTTCATTCAATTCAGAGAAATTTCATTTTTGAGCCTATTATGGACCTGGGAAGTCTCTTGGATTCGATTCTGGATCACAACTCCCCACTAAGAACCTTTTGGTACCCAAAAGGTTACTGACTAGTCAACAAGCTCAGGATAGGCCACCCATCTTGTCCTCTATCTCTGAACTCTGTCCTGTGCACCTGTCTCATCAAGATCAACTGTAACACAATCATGAGAACTGGCAACATATTGTTAGCCATTTGAACCCTGTCACGTTTTACTGAAACCACTATCATCCATGTTGACAACATTATTAATGATATCATAAAAAATATGACTGCAAATGAGTTGGTATACTTGTGATGTTTGCACGACATGAGCTTACCTTGAAGCAAACTGTGATTGATTTTCCATTCAACAATCATTTCCTGTTCTTTCTTAAGATCAATTACTTCCTTTGAAACAATTATGGGTTTGTTGCTTGCTTTCACTGCCTTTTTTAATGTTCCATTGTTTGAAGAGTTTTATTTTCCTTTACATGATGAACATGAACCACATAATATTTCCCTGCTTTGGTTAATTGATATTGATTCTTTGTCTTGTAGAAGATTTCCTTACGATCATATAAGTATGGACTACCTAAGACTATTCCACATTCACTTAACAAAACTACATCACATGTTACCTCGTCCACATACTTAGATGAAATTGAAAATTTGATTGTGCACTGCTTTGTTATGTGCATTTGATGATGATTGCTTATCCATTTAAGTGTGTAAGGATTATGATGTACTTGTGTTTTTAACCCCAAATGCTTAACCAATTCTTCTAAAATTAGATTAGATTGAGATCCATTGTCGATTAATGTGTCTATCTTAGTGTGTCGCATGATGGTCCTTATATGAAACAAGTTATTTCTACAATCAATTCCTTCACCAATTTTACCTGTCATACCAACCAATGAGACCTTAGATTCATCACCTGAATCCGATCCCAAGTCTGTGGGTCTTGTTGTTGTTGTAAATGTTTTCTTCCATTTCCTTTCTTTGAATCACTTTGGCCTCTTCTCGGGATGCAACTTCCAACAATGACACTCATCATGCTCCTCTTTCTTGCAATTCTTGTAAGAGGTCCTCTCTTCCTTTGTCGCCACTGAACTTGCCTTTTTGCCTGTCCACTTCCTTTTGTCATCTTTCCTTGAAGAATATTCCCCTGATACACCTTCTTTCCCTACTTCAATATATGTAGCTTGAACATAAACCTCATCAAGGTTAGTGGGTTCAAACATGAATACAATATTTCTAATATGTGCAAGTAAACCTCCTATATACTTCATAAGGGTTTCCTATGTATGTAAAGGGATATCTAACATCAATGCCATTTTTTGAAAGCAATCAGTGTACTCTTGCACTGTTTGTCCTTTTCTTAGTTTTAAATCTTGCCATTCAATTAATGCTTTTTCTTTATAACCCAAAGGATAGAATTGTTTCCTAAGTGTAGAAATGAAACTTTGCCATGATGGAAATAGATTACCCACTTGCTGCGTTCGGTTTGCAACTTACTTTTCCACCAAATGAGAGTTGTGCCTACAAGTCTCAAAGATGCCAACTTGATTTGTGTGGTCTCATCCTTGATCTGTTGCACACTGTAGTAAACCTTCATTTTCTTGACCCAATTTTCAAGTCTCTCTGCATTAACTTCACCATCATATATGGGTAACTCAAATTTAACATCAAGTTTTAATAATGGCATTTCATTATTATGTTTATGAACATGTTTCTTTGCATTGGATTTAGAACTTAAACTTGAAGAAGAAGGAGAAGAAGGAGGTGATGATGGAGGTAAAGGAGGATTATGAGGAGGATCCTCTCCCTCTTCACTTTTTCCCTTTGAAGATTCACCAAGATTTGGTTTATTACATTCCAAGTAATCCTTGTACAAAACTTTCATCATCTTCGACATGGAAAAGAAAGCTTTTCGAAGCTCTTTCTCATCCTAAGAAAGTCCCTCTTCTGATGTCATCTTCTCGATGTGAGAAGATCTCTTTATCAATCCAATTAATGGATTCTCTTAAACAAGCTTGCCTTCACCACGCTGTATCTTTTCCCTAGTTAACATGCAAAACTCAAATCCAAATGTCAATAAGATTTGATACCACTTGATCTGAAAATGATCTTTTAAATGATTGTGGTTGAGTTATTAAGCATGTGTTGATTAAACATTTAAGGATATTAAATAAAGAGGAAGAATATATGAGAATATGTCACAACCATGAAAACATATACATAAATGAAATAAATAAATAAGAACAACAAACCATAACAAGAGAAGTGATAATGGAGTTCGAGAATCTTGCCTACGTCTCCGGGCCTTTGTCTTAGTGTGTGAGGCTTCTTTATTTATTTTCAAAGCTCAATAAGTACATCGCAGTAGTTCCAAAAGGATACAAGACTGATTTGGTCTTGTTCTCCTAGATATCAAGAACCCATCAGAAGAAATGACACTCAAAATGGATGACCGAAGCTCCTAGAAATGGCCCACAAAGGTGTGCTCCTCAACAACTTCCCTGCATAAAAATGGCTTTGGCTTGGCTTTCCTTCAACATAATTCTACTCTAAATATCCTCTCATGGCCTCAAGAAGGCCTGGTTTATATAGATCTGAAGTTGGTTATCATCCCCCAACTTCTTTCCAAACGTTGGCCTAAAAAAGGGCCCAATATCCCCCAGTAATGGGCAAAACCCTCTATTAACAGGCATAAAATCAAATAAAATCCACTAACATAAGGAAAAAACCCAACAGAATAAACATAACTCAAAATGGATGACCAGAGCTCCCAAAAATGGCCCATACACTAAAACAAATGCACTTTATTTACAATAAAGTGGATTTGATAGAATAAGTCACACCTTTGGCGCATTGGTAATCCACCCGTTTCTCAAAGCATTGTTTGGCCAATAGGTCATGGGGCCGAACCCCATGAGCTCCAAAATAA
This sequence comes from Picea engelmannii, assembly GCA_009831015.1. Taxonomy (NCBI): domain Eukaryota; kingdom Viridiplantae; phylum Streptophyta; class Pinopsida; order Pinales; family Pinaceae; genus Picea; species Picea engelmannii. Next base: position 765,640 of record ML777929.1, on the reverse strand, counting down.
TTTTTCCATTCAACTAGTGATGGGGTGCCACGTGGCAGCCCATGTCTGAGCCACATGGAACCCTTTCATTGGTCCTCAACGATGCCACTTGTCAACATTGTATTGTCTACCATGTGCCACTTGGTGAAGTGGGATTGGTCCTTATCACTGCCCAGTCACCCTGCTACTATTCTGCCACATGTCACTTTGTTGATGTCAGCATGATGATGTTAGCAGGATGTCATGATGAGATCATCATTGACTTTTTCCAGTTGACTTGTTGACTCTTTAGTTGTTTGGGAAAATGGTCAGAGTGCGATAAATCTCGCATACAACGTCCGTTTGAGAAAGTAAATATATGGCCAGAATCAACGCGACGAGTCGGTTGTAATGGAATTGGTTTCATTAAATTCCGAGAACTTTCATTTTAAAGCCTTTTCTAGACCCAAGAAGCTTTCTGGACCCGGGAAGCCTTCTAGATCTGATTCTGGATCACACAGACACTACAGGGATTTTTTTACCCTTAGATATTCGTTCAAAATTACATGGAGAACCATACATGGATTCACTACATCCATACATGGATTTACTACATCCACACATGGATTCACTGCATATATACATCGATCCACTACATCTATTTATCTACAACATTTTCAAAACAAATTCAGGGTGTCCATGATGCCCATGGAGGTTCCACAATCTCTACAATAGCCCATGCTACTCTACAAACCCTTGCAGTCCTTTGTGGCTCTCTACACTTAACCAACTTCAAAGAGGTGTTGCGACCTCTACACAACATTTCAAAGGCTCTACCATATCTCAATGGAAATATCTCTTCAATATCTCAAAAGGGTATTTCACAGAATCTCATTGGGACTCTTGGTTTGAGAGATATCATCGATTGAATCTTAGCATGCATTTGATCCAAGGAGGTTGCGTGTACCACCATATTCAATGGTATTTTTCTCCCTACTCAGGAAACTACAGAAGGAGTTCCACATATGGCTAGAAAAATCTCTTCAATATCACAAATGGGTATTTCATGGAATTTCATTTCATTGTTTGGTTTATGAGATATCCTTGTTTGAAGAAGGACATGTCTGTTGCCAGTGTAGCCACACGCCCTTCAAATTTGGCATGATTTTTATCACTCCACAAGAAAACTTAGAGAACTTATGTTATATCAATGGAAATTCCTCTCTATTAGCTCAAATTTTTATTTTACGGAATTTCATTTCGTTTCTTGGTTTGAGAGATATCATTGATTGAAGATCTGCATGTCTTTATTCCAATATGGTTGTGCGTCACTGTCACTTCAACAAGATTTTTATCACTCCATGGGACACCTCAGAACAAGTTCCATATATCGATGGAAATATATCTTTAGTATCTCAAATGGGTCTTTGATGGAATTGGATTTCATCACATATAGCAGAAGTTATGAATAAATTTGTAGAAGGAGATTCAAAGCCTCCAAAGTCATGATTTTTTCATTTTATTAATGTAAACGGTTATGGGTCAACCACACAAAACCCTTCCCTTCATTGGGAATTAGAACATTGTACTCATGGGTCTCTTTGTAGCATGGGTGAAATCATGGGGGACTGTAGTTTTCAAAGGGGGGAGGAATGCCCCGAATTTTAGGGGGTATATGGTCTAAATTATGATGCAAAAGTCATAAAGCTATAAATATAATAGATTTCCCATGTGAATCAAGGAGATATCCACCTCCTCATTAATTAATTGGGTTAACAAGTTTCCCATATGGGTCAAAGAGAGTCCCACCTCTCCATTATTGTATTGGGTTTTATTTTCCACTACTTAGTGAGTTGGGTAGTTAGATCTATTATTATAATAATATAGACTCATTTAATGAGCTCTTTCCATTATTGTATTGGGTTTTATTTTCCACTAATTAGTTATGTAGGTAGTTAGATATATTATAATAATAGAGACTAATTTAATGAGCTCTTTTTTACTTTTTCCAATGGACCATTTTGTAATTCTATATAAAGGCCTAGCAAGCCTTCTCATAATATCAAGTTACTCAATTTGGCTTCTCTCATATTTTCTATTGTTCATTGTGGGATTAATTAGCTTTGAGTGATTTACTAGTATTTAGTTTTAGAGGTGTGGCTCCTCTTTGAGCCTCACCTCCTGAGTACTCATTTACATGTTTTTGTCCATGCTTCTTTTCATGCAATATTGAAATGTCTAATCTCCTCCTCTCTCGACATTCAAGCCATCTAAATCTTAGTCCCCAAGCTCCAGATCACTACTCTCCTTAAAAATAATGTATTCACTTGGACTCCAACAACTGATCACTCTTTCCATGCCTTGAAAGAGGCTATGTGCATGAAGCTTGTCCTGACACTTCTAGATTTCACCAAGACTTTTGTCTTGGAATGTGATGCGTCAGGAAAAGGAATTGGGGAATTCCTCATGTAAGATGGTCGTCCTTTAGCCTTCACTAGCAAATAAATTTCATATAGAGATTTGGTCCAATCAATCTATGAAAAGGAAATGTTGGTTGTTCTACATGTCGTGGATCTTGGGCGTCCTTATCTATTGAGGCAACACTTCCAGATTAAAACTAATCACTAGAGCCTCAAGTATTTTCTAGAAAAAATAATTTCCTCCTCGGAGCAACAAAAATGGGTGACCAAGATATTTGGCTATGATTATGATATCATTTAAAAGAAGGGAAAATAAAATGTGTTCGCTGATGCTCTTTCCCAAAAATATGAAGAAGAAGGGTCCCTCTTTTCCCTCTCCTTCATTGTACTAGATTGGCTCCAAGCTACTCGCCAAGAATGGCTAGAAGGCCACAAAATATATCAAATGATCCAAAAATTGTAAGAACATTATGCATCTTCTCCAGGGTACTCTTGGACTAATAATGAGCTTCGCTACAAAGCCCGTCTATATTTAAGAAAACAATCACAACTTAAATCCATGGTGTTGTATGAGCTTCATGATTCACCTACAACTAGGCATTCAGGGTTTACCAAAACCCATGAAAGGGTCAAACATTATTTTTTCTGGGATGGTATGAAATAGGACATCTACACTTTTGTGGCTGAATGCGATTTCTGTCAATGCAACAAGGGAAAAACAAACAAATCACCAGGCACACTACAACCCCTTCCAATTCCCCCTTCTATTTGGTGGGATATTTCTATGGATTTCATTGTGGGCCTACCTAAATCCGATAATAATTCATTCATTATGGTGGTGGTTGATCATCTTAACATATATGCTCATTTATGTGATGGCTCAAAATCACATGAAGCATCAAGCTAATCAAAGTTGTTCTGAATGTTAATTTGTTGAAGGGGACCAAGTTTTTCTTCGTCTGCAACCTTATAAGAAGACTTCACTCAAAGCTAACCATTTTAAGAAGCTTTCTCTCAAATTTTGTGGTCCTTATACAATTCTCAAGTGCGTAGGTCTATTCACCTACCAGTTAGCTATGTTCAATGATTCTAATCTCCATCATGTTTTTCATGTCTCATGCTTAAAGAAGGTGATTGGAAGTAAGTGCCAAACTCAAATTGGTTTCCCTAAGTTGGATGAAGAAGGTTACATTTGGTTACATCCCCAAGAATTGTTTGACCAACGAGAGCATTATCAACATCAATGCAACATCAAGGAAGTGTTAGTGCAGTGGAAGTATACAACTCCAGAAGATTCCACCTAGGATCCCGTTACCATTCTGCAACACTTTCCGCATCTCAAGCCTTAAGGACAAGGATGTTTTTCAAGGGGGAGGGAATGTTAGGGACCTAACTTGCCTAACCCCTCACATATGTAGAATAATATATTTTCAATGTAATAAAGGATGACATTAGTTTATAAGGCCTATTTAATAAATGGGAACAAGTCAATGTAATAAGGCCTAATAAAAGCTTCTGCTTCTAGAAAGATCTTCTGCTAGAAGATTATTTAGAAGATAGAATTAGTATAAATAAGAGTAGGAGGCATGCGAAGTTTTGTCTTGAGAATTATTGTAATAGAGCTCTACTTTGTTGGAGGTTTCCCCCTCGAAGATACAAGTGAACATTGTTTTCTTGAATAGAGGTATAATTTTTGGTGTTTCTCTTCTCAATATGTTGTTATTCCATTGATATTTGCTAAATATTCCCATTTTTTCATATTATAATACATCTGGTACCTTACAGATACCCTCAACACATAAAACATGAATAAAGCATTGCAAGTCCAGAAAGTTGAAATGAACATAGAATTTGAAAGAAGGGAATAGGCACAATGGGGCACCCATGCTCAATAATTAGAATCTCTAAAGCTAAAACTACATGAAGAGATAGGATAGATAAAAAAAGAACATGCTAGAAAAGCTTCCAAGTTGCAAACAAAATTGACTGAATCTAAAATATTCATGGAGTAACAAAATGCTAGATCTTGGACTTGTAACAAGAAAAGAAAAACATTGAAAACAATTTGGAAGAGAGTAAGGCATATACTCTTGCTGTAGAAAGTATTAATTCCAAGGAATTATAGATTAATGAAAAACTCAAATATGAACAGAAGGAATTTTTATGTCTTCTCAATGATATGCAGGCTGATTGAGATGATCAACTAAGGCTACAAGACATAATGATTGAAATTAAAGAAAAATACCATGAGGCAAGTGTTGCGTTTGATAAAATTATCAGTTGGAAAGAAATGTACAAAGACCCCCCGACTACACTGCCAATGTATGATAAAAAAGAAAAACTCAAGTATCGGGTCTTCTTTGATACTTGGAATCCTTTATTGAAAGACATTCAATCCATTCAAGGAGCAAGAACTGATGCCCACAAGAAGTTATGGAATAATTCATATGGTGTTATGAAAGAATTCATAATCCAGTTGATGCCCCCCATTGATGAAGCACCACCTGTCGCAATAACAATAGCTAAAGTGGAGAAAAGTAGGGAAGTTAGTAGAGTAAATATTGAAAATTTGACTCAGGTGAAAAAGGAATCTTTAGAACAACACATGTTTGAACTTTCCAGGCTCACCAGCATGACTTGGGATTTTATAAAATGCACATCGTGGGCATTAGAACAAAACATTTCCACTAAAGTTTTTGATGGAGAATTAAATGTGGAAAATATGCAATCATGAAAATTAGAGAATATCATGAAGGATTATTCACTCTAGAAGTAATATCAAGACCAGACACAGAAGCATAAGAGCTCATAATGATACAATATTTCCAACCGCTCTATATGTCTCATTCCCTCTATTTTGTAATTCTATTTTGAATAGGAATGCGAAGAGTTAATTTTGAAAACTACCCATTGCTCATAATTGAGTCACAAAAATGTAAACAGTCGCTCACAGATTATAAAAGAAGAGAATTGTCCATGAAAGAGGGTTTTTGATTTCAGATTGTAGCAAAACAATATGATTACTGTGTTTTAATTTGAACAAGAGATATTTTGAAGATCTTGGTGCAAATGTGTATGAATGAGACTTTTCGGTTTATGCATATTTATTTCTTTGATATGTGGATGTTAGTTCAATGAACTATTTCTAGTCTATTTTCTGTATGTCTACAGATACCATGATTTTCATTTTAAGTGCAGTGACAATATAATTAGTTGGTGAATCAATTACTTGTTTCTAACTCCTTATATTGTTAAGTTCTCTTTTTTCTTTTTGTTGAATTACTTTTGTGCAATTAATAAAATGTTTAACTGCACTTATTCTTTTTTTTTAATTTGCTCCTTATCAAGATTGGTTATAATAAAATAGTAGCACATTTTAGGATGATAAATAATCATTTTAGTCTAGATTATTCCCTTAGAGTTTTAATTCATCTGAGAACATTTTTTTCTTAGATTCATATTTAGATAATTTTTCAAATTGGTAACGAGGCCAAACATTTGGTCAGAAATGTTATTCCAAATGACAGTGGGTCTAATTGGGACTTGCCATCATGCATTTTTCCTTACCTTCTTGAATGGGTGATTTTGGATTATCAACACAACGTACCCTGAATTTATTGACCCCAAGGAACTCATTAATGGTGTTCAAATTGGGTACTTGAGAAATTATAATTGCTATTTGAATTGGTACTTGGAAGAGTGAAGGTTTGATTGTAGCATCAGCCATAAGTATTATTGGCACACAGTGGGTAGACCCGAGGTTAATCATTAATAAACCAACAAAACCATTAGACACTAGCCCTTTTGACATCACCTACAAGAAAGTGAAGTATCACCCAAGGCATATAGAGGGACTACATGAACTAAGTTTCTGTAACGATGAGGGGAAGTGAGGTATTCAATATGACCATACTATGCATTGTCCACTCATCTACTATGTGTGTAGTTTCCATTACTTAACCTTTAATTATCATGAAATATACCTTGTGCGTGACATTACTCCACTTAACATTCACTCATTAATAATTAAATTTAGTGCGCAAAATCATAACAACATATATCTGTGACATATTCAAAATACTAAAAATTCACCATCATCGCATAATATCCACCAATGGTAAATAGATCTATACTAACCATCCATCTCATTTTCCAAAAACACACATAAGCAACACATCAATACACAAGGTTTTAACGTGGTCCACCCAAAACTAGGATATGTCCACAACGATGAGCTTCATATTCACTCATTAGTTCATAACATCCATTATATTCATGCAAATTGTGTTCATACATAGATATTCAGTAAAAATCCAAACCTTCCCTAGTCGTTCTATGTTGTAGTGCACACATACTTCTCTATTGATATTCAAATCAACTCATACTTGGAAATTCACCCAAAACAATCAATAATAAGAACCACTAGCCAACTCTTCACATTCAAGGTCTTCTCACTAAGCTCTCCAGAATACCTTCTACCCAAAACCCATTACATATTTATAGTATTCGACTAGGGATAATACCATTACAATATGGTTACAAAGTGTAAAAATTGTCCCAAAAATTCCTAACTAACTCCTGTTTCTTACACGTTGTCTCCTGATAATGCACTAGCTGCTTTTCACTTGAGCTACTCCTTTTCCAAAATGTCATGCAATCTGCCTCTACGTGATTCCCAAAACTTATCCAAAATATCCTACTCCAACATGCCCCCAAAACTAACTAGTGGCTCATCCTAAGCCACTTATGCATGTTCCTTCTCTTCCTTCACCGCGAGCTTATTCGCCAAGAAGTTCTGAAGTGTTTTCTTAGGAGTGGTGATCATCCCCTTCACTTGTTCTTCTTTATTTGTTAACTCTTCTACTATTTGTGATATTACCGAGCCTTGTCGCTTCTCGGTAACCTCTCGGGAGACTTGTTTCACCACTCCTTTTGCAATTGCGAGCTCTTCTGCTACCTTGTATTCGTCTTCATGTAATAACTCCATCTTCTGCACAAGAGATTGTTGCTATGCTCTCATTTGGTTCATTTCAGAGTATAGATTCTTATTTTTTTCCATTGATGTCATCTTCACTTTTGGTAATAAGTTTCTCATTGTCTCCTTAAACTTTTGTTCTTTCTCCTGCGTAGCTTGAATCTTCTTCCCAATTGCTTGTAACTCAACATCTTCTGTCAGTTGATTCCATACATTTTTTATTTCTTCACAAAGTTTGCCACACTCTTCTTCTAAACTCTTTATATTCTCTATAGTCATGTTCATCATCTTGTCCCCTTTTTCTCTCTCCTCAGGTGGAGTACCTGGTATTATGCATACTTCCAATTCTATAATCTTTGAGCATAACCCTTGAATATCTTCACCAATATTGGACACCTGCTCTTCTATTGGAGTATCCACCTCCATTGGTACTTCTAGAAGTTCCTTGTATACTTTTTCGAATGCTTGCTACATCCTCTCTTCCTTCTGCCTAGGCTCGTCCATTTTTGTGGTTACTCTGCTGTAGTCGAGATGCAAAGATACGTTCTTTGTCATGAACTTAGCCAACTCATTGGTGGTATTTTCTGCATGCAGGTTGATTTCTTGTGTAACACTGACTTTTAGTCCTTATAACATCTCTATTGGCAAATTTGAAAAATAAAAGTCAGTGTGACTTAAGGCTTGCACCTGCTCTTGCATCTCAGTCGATGTGAATTATAGCACCCTCAGTGCTATCTATACCATCATGTGCTCCCATGATACTTCTAATGACTATGATACTATTGGCCTCACTTCTCCAATCTTTGTTGTGCTTATTGTTTGTGCATATTCTACCTATCTAGATGGTCCAATCCTTGTTGTTTCTAAAATCTGGCACAACTCAACCATTTGCTCTTGCATCTTTTTTTTCTTCTCCTCTTATTGTTGTGACACACACTGAAATTCATCATCTGTAACTTCCTTAAACTGATCACCAATGTTTTCCAAATCATCCTCCATCACTGCTTGTATATTTGATTCCTTTTTCACTATCTTTCCTCTTATCCCCTAGGCATTGTATAGTATTCCCTTTATCATTTCCTTTCCCTTCTTCTTTTCCACTTGGCATTTCTTCAACCTCTGGTGGTTGCATCTCTAGTTGGTCAATATATGTCGATGGGATTTTCCAATATCCATCCCAGTCTTCCATTATCAGTCCAAATTATTCCTCTGTTATCCTGTACTTCGTGGTCATCCATTCTTTTCTTGGATCCTTGTTTGCTTAAATGTAGAGATGGTGCTGATCTTCCTTTAAATGTGAAACTGAATTATATGATTCAACTATATGTGGATGTATCTGCGATGTATCCTGAATACATTGCCTAATGGTCTCCTTGTAAATGGAAAAATGAATATTATTGTCTATTTGTCGATCCTTATGTGTAGTATGCCAAAGATTTTATATCTTGTAGCCAAGCATGCATTATCTTTTTCTCCCAAAAATTGTACATCATTCGGCTCCCTCCATGCTACCAATGCAATTAAAATTAATAACCACGTGTAGTGAAATCCAATGCCTTTATCTTGTGCCTCTTCATAGTCAATGAATAGCTAGTTGAGAAAAAATTTCACCCAACTCATCTGCACAACCTCAACGCACTTCTCGGCTGTCACTATTACACCCACTGGTACTTGGTCCTTATAAAACTTCCTTAATAGATTACAAGCCAATACATGTGTCACAAACCTCACTGTAGGGTCGCATATGCTCGCTACATCCAAACCACACACTCCTCTGTGCATATGAAACTTATCTCTCATGCTCTATGATAAATCCTTCTCATTATTCTTGTTTGAAAATAATAATGAGGGGTCCTCCCCTTGCGATGGTAGTCCAGTAATGTGCACAATAAAATATGTTTCAAGGGAGAATGACCTATCGAGATATAAGTAATCTTTTTGCACACATCTCAACAACATATTCACGCAGGAATTGATCTATGTAATCCTTCTGAAATGTGGTATGTCGAATAAATTTAGGATGTTAGCATTCTTCAAACATGTTTCCCATGTTTGTGCCTCTATCACGATCATGTGTGTGTCTGCGTTGATGTATTTCTTCAAATACTTGTTCAACACTATCTGTAGGAATTTCTTCTCGTCCATAATATCATGGTCTGTATACTTTAAATTTCGTACCAATCCTAACATATCTTCCTCCACGATCACTCTAGGTGGGATTTTTGGCTCCACAAGAGGGTACTTAGCATCTTTCAACAACTTGATTGGCTTCTTTGTATCCTTCCTTGGTGGTATGTAATCTCTTGAAAATATTGTCTCTGATGAAGATGCCCCAGGGTTTCTTCAACTAAAGGTACTATTGCTGGATGACTTGGTTGTTTCCTTGGTATGAATATTGATGTCATTGTTGTCATGGGTGGTGCCATCCCTCTTTGTGACAATATCCCTATGACTAACACCTACAACTCTGCAACACTCTCTCGGCTCTGCAACTCCTTGTCGCTCGACTCTCTATTCAAACTTTAATTGACCGTAACAATTCCTTGTAACCCCTTATCTTTCTTTTATAAATCATCAGTAGTAGTTAAATTATATTCACGCCTAAACTTGTTGTTGAATCCACTATTGTTTTGCATTCAATACCTATCTTAACCCTACCTTAAATTTGAATCTTTCAACATATCTCGGTTGATATTTATCAGTATGTTATGATCTTTACATTACTTCCTATTTATTACTACGCGTATCTACTATTTGTACATGATGTTTCCTCATAAAAAAAAAATTCCCATCCTGTTTCCTCTTTGATGATCTTAACTGTTATTTGCACGACCGCCTCTCTCTATGCAATCTCCTCTCTACACAACTTGCTTCCTTTGTCTATGCACCTACCGCCTACTTCTTTCTTTTTTGCGATATTCTTCTACTTATCATGTTTACTTGCTAATCTTAACTCCTTTGAACGTTGATTCACTCTTCAACTTTCTACTTCTTCCCTGGAACATTTTGTTGTTTTTTCCCTTTACTTTTTCTTTCCTTTTCTTCCTTTTTATTTCTTTTTCTATCTAGACTATAATACAAGTTCTATGATACATGTTCTTTACAGTTCAGACTAGTGAACAAAAGTGTGGTTGTCCATGTGCAATTTTATCCGACTACCATTAACCAGTCCTTGCATAAATTCTCCATTTAACTTCTCCAGCTGAGCAACACCTTCTTCTATGACGAACCTTATCACATATGGTCCTAACTAACACATCTAGAACTTCCCTAGGTGTTTTAGAAACTTACTGTCATATATTAATACTAAATATCCTGTATAAAACTTCTTTTTCTTGATATGATTGTCATGCCAATATTTATCACATATGGTCCTAACTAACGCATTTGGAACTTCCCTAGGTGTTTTAAAAACTTACTGTCAGATATTAATACTAAATATCCTATATAAAACTTCTTATGCTTGATATGTTTGTCATGCCAATATTTCTCGCATGCTTTCTCTTATATTTCATCTATAAAATGCATACGAAATAGGTTATGTAAACATAAGATAATATGAAGTTCACTTTATAGATGAAAGATGTTCACTTTACGCATCTTTAAGGGTTTTTCATATATGGTTCAATCGAGCTATTGTCCTTCTACTACACATTCCCCTTCAATTTCTGGTATTTGCAAATTTTTTGGGTCTTCATCCTCTTGGCTTTCTTCAACAACATTATAGAAATGAAAGACCTATTCAATTGTCGTAGTGACTCTAGGAACACTATACAAAGGTAATAATCCCAACAAGTCATCTAAAGCAAAAATATTATTCTTGATTACCTGCAAGGATGAGTTAATCAACGCATTATCATTTTCAAAATTGAATGCTACCTTGAATTTCTTGGTCAATTCTTCCCAATCTTGTGTCCCTATGAAAACTTCTAGTTATACATACCAATTCTTCAAGGTAGTGTCTAGAGTATGCACAGATAAGTGATTCCATTCTTGATGAAGTAGTAATATCCACTACGCAGTACACTTCATAACATGATCAGATGGAAACATTAATCCACTATACTTCAACATGATACTTTCAATCTCTGTCTCGAATATGACTTGTAATAACCTTTTTCACTATTTTCAATCTCTTATGCCATCTTTGAGTGCAGCCCACCATCTCATTGAAGTCGCTTTCAATGCGATGTTGGGCCCTTTGTTTTTGTTTTGAAGTTGTGCAAGGAGGACTTCAGTCCCAATTTTGTTCAAACACGAGTTGCACAAGCCACAAAGAAGTTGGACAGTGGAGCAAGCAAAGAAACCGATAACTGTTGTGAAAAGGGACAACACAACACTAGCAAGGAAATATAAATTGCAACAAAACAAGAACAAGAAAGCATGCAGACTCTAAATCTAGAAGATCACACTCAAACTATATGTAGGATGTGCATATGATTGTAAAAGGGTTGGGTGTAGCTAGTTGGTTGTTGGGTTTTGTCATAGATAGTATAGAGGGGGACGACAGATTAAAGGTTCTGTGATTGTAAATTGTATACAGTTTTGGGGAAAACAGTAGATAAATCTCTATGACATGATTCCAGATCCAAAATATTGTAACAAAGTATTGATTTGTATCTCTGATATTGTATCCGAGAAGCTCTTTTGACAATATATAAGGAAGGACCTAAAATTTTGAAATATACTGCATCATTCTGTGTGTATGATTATGAATAGTTTATGTACCTTACTTCTTTGTGTTGGATAAGATCAATGCATTGTCTCTGTTTACAAATTCTATCATAACTTGATTGTCTTTATTTCTAGTATGAATGAGTTCAGATCTATTCTGTGGTTAGTATTTCTTGCACAATATCATGGTGAATATTGAAGATTATGGAAACCCACCTAAGCATTCTGCTTGCCCTTCCCTATGTTCTTGTCTTGGTTTCACTTTGGGTGATACTTCTTCTCTTTGGAGGAGATAACTCTAGACTAATCAGTGCCTTTTGTTGGAAACTTGAGAAGGACCCTGGTCTGATCAAATTTGCACCAACAAAATGGTTTCGTTGTCAGGACTTGTGTTAAAAGGGAACCTGTAGGGATAATGCTTCCGTGGATTCACCAATCCGATATTCACAAGTGGTGGGATAAACATTGTGAAATCTTCTTGAGGAAAGAAGCAGAGTTGCGAGGGAAATATGTGAAAGATACACGGGAGGTTTTATTTTACTTAGAAAGATCGAGTGACCAGTACGAGATATTCCGGGTTAAGTCCCTAGAAGAAATTTTCCACTGGATATATAGGCTCCAAGAAGCTCTGAAATTCTAAGAACGGGTCAAGAAGACTTGTGCTTGGGATACAAAAAAAATCACAACACTTCATCGGCTGGATCGTCCAGTAACGCAAGTGATCTATTTCTGGGTTAATACAACATTACAAGGATACATTATCGAGTTTGTAGCTGAGAATCACCAATATTTTTCACAGGTAGAAGCAGATTTCAAGAAAGACGCAGGGGGAATACTATTGAGAGAAATGCCCCTGTGGATTAAGGTTTTATTGATGGAAGAGGGGATTCTGACTATGTCCCCGATTGAGATGGTAGTGTAAACACCCTCTCTTGGGGTGGGGTGAGTTTGGGATGGAGTCATGGCCTGAGAGAGGGGAGAGGGTTGTTTGAAAAATAGGGGAGAAACAAGAAATGGACTCAAGAGATGAGCAAGCCTTGAAAAGAGCCACCATAGTTGAGAAGTGGTGGCATGGTAAGATAAAGAAATAAATAAAATAGTCTGAGAAGTTGTAGAAAGAAGTCAGACCAGGAGAAGTCGAGGAAGGATAGATGGAAGAGTTGTGAAAGATGAGAAGACAAGAAAGACTGGTTAGTCAAAGATTAAATGAGAGAGAAGCGTAGAGAAAAAGAATTCCCCAAGAGGGTGGAGGTGTAGAAGCATGGGAAAATGAATCCGACATGGATCTTGAAGAAAAGAGAGAAGATTCAGCCTCGATGCCAGGAAATATTGGGAATTTGAAGGAAGAGACTGCTCCAGAGGATGAGAACGAGACCCCCTAGATCAAATAAACCCGCTCTGAGCTAGTGGCACCAGCCTCGAGCTAGTGGCACAAGCCCCGAATCACCCATATCCCAAGCATCTTCTATCCAAGTGGTAAATTCTATACTACCTTGTTATGTTATTTTTGTTCCATTACAGTCAGTCACTCAGCTACAACTAGGAAGCACAAATACTAGGAGGATATTGGGTTTCCCAGGTATATCGCAACCACGAACGTTAGGTTTTATATTGGTAGGAATAGTAAGGTCAACAATGGTTGGTAATGCGGGAGGTTTGATTGCTCGATACCCAGAATTCTTGGGTAAGGGAGAAGAGGATGTTGAGCAACATTGGTTCTTATGCGAAGCAATCTGGAGGTCAAGAGGGACTCTGGATGGGAATACATTGGTTGAGTTCTAGACTACTTTGAGAGGTCATGCTCTCAAATGGTACATGAAGGCCATTGAGCTAGGAGTACCAGGAATGCAAGGTCAAGCGTTCACACTTGACCAGGTACAAACAAAGTTCATAGTGGATTTTAAGCTACCCTAGTCAGAACAACAAGCTCTGTCTAAGTTGCATGAAATTCAACAAAGAGAAGGTGAATTGACCTAGGAATATAGCCAGAAGTTTAAAGATGCTATAGGCAGGTTATCACATCCAATTCATGAGGAACATAAAAGGGAATGGTATATCTAGGGATTGGTACCTTTGAAAAGGATTCCGCTAACGCAACAACAAAAAGCCACTTTGACAGATGCCTTGGAATAATCAATGAATATTGAAGCCATGGAAGGATATTCGAGGAGCTTGAGAATGAACAGACACCCAACAGACACAAATTGGTGCAACTACAAGGACAAAAATCAACGCTCACAGACCAAGACGACTACAAGTCTGGGGTACTAGATTCTACACTAAAGAACATATGGTGAAAAAATGTCCACGGATGAGGGGAATGGGACCCCCTCATAATCCAATAATCAGTGGGGACTAGGACCCACGGGAGGAGTTGCACAAGTATTCATGAATTTACCATTCCATACCCCAACCCCATATTATGCTTTTCCAGGTAATCAAACAATGCCATCAGTTGAGTATTGAGAGATTTTACGAATCCATGGGCATGAGCCAAGACAGTTCCCTATTATTCATAAGTATTCAATAGTACTGAATACTATGCATTTTGAGTTTCACGCATCTACCACACATGATACCAATCAATGTAGAGAATTGGATGCACTTGTAGACAAACTGGATCGAACATCATTCAGTGTGAATGAAACCCCTCAGGGACTGGGAAGAGGTCAGGGAGGTGGAGCTAGAGGAGACTTCAGAGGAGGAATAACTAGGGGAAGAGGACCAAGTAGATGCTATAAATGTGATGATCAAGGCCACATGGATAGAGATTTTCCTCACCCAAGGTGGCCATGGTGCTGTCACTATAGAACAAATGGGCACGCAACTAAAGACTACCTAGAACTAATTGCAAAATGGGAAGAACGGGTACGTCAACAAGGAACTAATATCATTAGTTCAGAGATAAAGAGAGTTATTAGAGGAAAACTGCCCAACCTTAATATCATTACTCGAGGAGGGGAAAATACTGGTGCAGATGCTAATAATTTACCTCAGATCTAGAAAACATCGCTTAAGGAGGACATATATGATCCTCTGAAATAAAAGTTATTCTTTAAAAATTCCATAGAAGTATTTCAGGATATCCCTGGCCCTAAGATGCAAGAGAAACCCCCTCAGCCTATTTTTTACCCTAAGATTGCACAAGTCCCTCCTTCACCCCCTGTACCCAGAAACCCTGTAGTCTCGATGAGACAACCTAAGCAGCCACAAAATGTAGTTGAACTTTGGTTTCAATAATTTTTTTATTTTCTTGGGAATGACTAGTTGAAAGAAAAGTTGTGCAATGCACTGTACCTATTCCTAGGAACTGAGGAATCTCCAGAAACGAGAATAAGGACTAATCTTCTTGAGAAGAATACTCAAAGAGTGCAGACAAGGAAAGTACAGACTGGAAAAGAGTTTACATTAGAAGCCCAGCTAGATGAGTTTGAGATTAAGGATGTTATATTAGATCTAGGATTTGATGTTATTATACTTCCTAAAAATACTTGGGAAGATTTAGGAAAACCCCAATTGACATACTCCCCAATCCAGCTAAGAATGGCCAATCAGTATTGTATTTTTCCAATAGGAAGACTGGAGAATGTGGAAATAGTTGTTATGGGAGTGAAGACTGCAGATGGTTTTGAGGTGATCAAAATCATGGGGGATAAGGACCCTTATCCTGCACTACTTGGTGTTGATTGGGCTTACGCCAACTATGCGATGATTGACCTAAATAAAGACACTATGAAATTTGAGGTAGACAAAATAAAAGTAGTTCAACCCTTGGATCCGTATGTAGGCCCTCGATACATGGAGCCAACAGACAACCATATGGAAGGAGTAGACTTGGATCAGTTGTAAAATGTAACAAAAGGAATGAGATAAGACTACATAAATCCTACTGCTGATGGATCAATAAGTTGGAGGAACATACAATTAGTGGACAAAGATTCAGAACTGGCATTTGACAGTTGGCAGCAAGGTTCATATGAAATATTTTCAAGAAGATGTACAACTGTCAGAGAAACTAGATGGGTTGGAACCGAGGTCAGAGAACACCCAATATATGATGGTACCTCATGAATTGATAGTTTTATGGTCAACATGAAAGAAAATACAATGGAAGATAAAAGGATCTTAGTGTTGGACTTATCCCTCCAGGACACCCCTGCCAGATGGTGGACTAATCACAAATCCTTAGTTGAAAACTGGGATGATGTGAGGCAAGATATCAAATATAGATTTCAAGATAAGCAGAAAATAGAATCAGGAATGCAGATGGATTTTCAAGTTGCGCAACTATTCAATGGATAGTTTGATCCTAAAGCACATATTGAACAATGCGTGAGACAGTGGCAAGTTGTGGAAATACCATCTCACTTATGGGTTCAAGTATTTCCCCACTCGCTAGGTCCGATTCCAAAAGCATGGTACTTGCATGAAGAAACTAGAAGAAAAACTAGCAACTGACAAACGTTGGCAAATCAATTTTGCAAGGACTTATCATTTACAAGTAAGTACCCTGAGCTTAAAGTAGTCCTGCAAAGAATTAAAGAATTCCTTTTTTCCGATGACGATGAACAAAAGTCAGAACTAGTGGTATGTGCAAAGCATAGCCAATAAATTATGTCTAACCTTCACCTAGACCTGGACAAGAGACCTATAGAATGATATAATATTGAGAAGGATTTGGAAAACTCGGATGATTTAGAAGAATTGAGAAACTTAGCCATTAAAGAAACAAAAGGAAGCAGAGAGATTCAAAACATTGTACCCATCCAAACTGATGGTTCTTATAATTATCCATTGAAGGTGTATAAAGTCAATATAGGAACTACATAGAAACCTAAGATAGCCATGCTAGGAGATTACTGGGATGAGAAAACTAGTCAGGAAATACATAGTCTATTGCGGGAGTATGATGACTTGTTCCCAAAAACATTTTTAGAGATAAAAGGGACTAAAGGAGCTATGGGAGAGAGGAAAATTGAACTTAAACTAGGATCAAATCCTATAAGGCATGGACCATATCGCCTTAACTCCAGAGTGAAAGAGAAGGTTAAGAGGGAAATAGACAAGATGCTCGAGGATGGACTCATTTTTGCAGTGGAAGAAGTAGAATGGGTTAGCCCAATAGTCATCTAGAGAAAGAAACACATATAGGACATTAGGGTATTTGTAGACTATAAAATCCTTAATTTGTCCTGTGTGCATGACCCTTTCCCAACACCTTTTACTGATGAGGTGTTAGAACAGGTTGCAGGGAAAGAATCTTACTCATTTACAGATGGATTTTTGGGATATCACCAAGTAAGGATTGCAGAAGAAGATAAAAATAAGACCACATTCATAATAGAATGGGGGTCATTTTCATATAATGTGATGCCCTTCGGCCTGAAGAATGCCCTTGCAATTTTTTCCTGGATTGTAATAGCATCTTTCTGAGAATTTATTCACAAGTTTATATAATTTTATATGGATGATTGGATGGTATACAGTCTACTCAAGAAACATGTAGCACTACTACGTTTGATGTTTGATAGATGTAGGGAATTGCATATATCCTTGAACCTCAGAAAGTGTATCTTTTGTGTGCCACATGTAAATTTTTTAGGTCACATAGTACGCAGAGAAGGAGTAATGTTATACCCAACTAAATTTGTGGTTATTGTGAATATGCCACCACCTATGAGCAGTAAGAAGTTGCACTCCACATTGGGGAACACAGGGTACTATAACAGGTTTATCAGAAGGTATGCAAACATTACTGAACCCCTGGAAAATCTGCTAAATAAGTCATAAGTGTTTCAGTGGACGCCAGAGTGTGATAAAGCATTCGACATCCTAAAGGAAAAGATTAGCACAACACCTATTCTGATATTTCTGAACTGGGAAAATGAATTTCATGTGCACGCAGTCGCATCAGGTATTTCCCTGGGAGCCATCTTAGTGTAAGCAGGAGATGGATCCATGGATCATCCTATCTATTTTTCTAGAAGGAAGTTGTCACAGTCTAAGCACAACTATACAACCACAGAAAGGGAGGGTTTAACTATGATTTACGCTCTGCAAAATTTTAGAAATTACTTGTTAGGCTCTCATTTTAAGTTCTTTACTAATCAGTCTGTGTTAAAATATCTAGTTAACAAGCCTGTTCTGGAAGGAAGAATTTGTCGATGGTTGTTATTGTTTCAATAATTTTCATTTGAGGTGATATTTAAAACTGGAAGATACAATGTGGGGTATGCACCTATCTATATTAGAGTCAGGAGAAAGTGGGGGAGAATTCGACTATCAGTTCCCAGATGCAGACCTGTTCTGGGTTGAGGCCATACTAGAATACCTGGAAGACATAATAGTCTTCTTAAGTATAGGGGCCTACCCCAAAATGTACTCTGCAACTCAGAAATGTTATATGGTGGTTAGAGCAGCAGAATACTAATTGATTGCGGGGAAATTGTATAAGTTGGGCCTATATAGAATCCTCAGGAGATGTGTCTTAGATCATGAAAGACAAGACATACTATGGGAGTGCCATAGTGGAGTTGCGGGAGGCCATGTTGGAGGAAATGCCACTGCATAGAAAGTCATCCAAGTTGGACTATGGTGGGCCACGTTGTTCAAGGATGCAAAGGAATATGCTAGATATTGCGACGTTTGTCAAAGAGTGGGTAAGCCATCACGATGAAATGAATTACCTCTTCAGCCAATTCGAGCTCTACAACCATTTGAGAAATGGGTGGTTGACTTCATTGGGTCGATCAACCACACAACTATTCATTCAAAGTCCAGGTATATTATTACTACAACTGATTACCTAACATGGTGGGCTGAGGCATCAACTGTCAGGGATTTCTTGATCGATACTGCTGCTAGGTTCATTTTTGAAAATATTATCACTTTCTTTGGATGTACTAGGAGTTTGACTAGTGAACAGAGAGGTCATTTTATCAGTAGTACAATAGCAATTCTTACATAAGATTTCTTGATCCAAAATCATAAAAGTATCCCCTACCATCCGCCATCCAATGGAATAGTAGAGCCATTTAACAAGATTCCGGAGAGAGGATTAACAAAGGATTTCTGCGCAAACAGGGAGGATTGGGATGAAAGAGTCCCAAAAGTTTTATGGGCTTACATGAAAACCACAAAGAAACTCCACAGGTATACTCCATTTCAACTATTTTATGGGAAAGAGGCTATGGTACCTGCAAAATTCATTACTCTGAGTCTATATATTGCACAGATTACACACATGTTCGAGGATGAATCGGTTGTGAAGAGTATCATGGAATTGCAAGAACGTTAAGAGACCAGGTTTTTAGCAGAGTTCCATCAATCAGTTGAGAAAGAAAGGAAGAAAGACTCACATGACAGACACATTAAGACCAAAGAATTTGTGTAAGGAGACAAGGTCCTACTTTATGACAGTCGATACCAGAAACATCCATGCAAGTTTCACATGCATTGGTTGGGACCATTTATAGTTGCGGAGATCCGTCCTTTGGGAGCAGTCAGACTCACGCAATTGGATGGTATACTGTGGCTAGGATGGGTGAATGGAGATCACTTGAAACCCTATATGTCTCAGAACTGAGCTAAAG
The DNA here is from genome assembly GCA_009831015.1 of Picea engelmannii. Lineage (NCBI taxonomy): Eukaryota > Viridiplantae > Streptophyta > Pinopsida > Pinales > Pinaceae > Picea > Picea engelmannii. The sequence goes on along the minus strand of ML777929.1, from coordinate 746,021 downwards.
GACTGTTGGTCTAGTCCAAAAGAGCATGTATAGTAGTTATATTTGAGTTTCTACAATTTCTGTGAATTCAATTAATAAATTCGAAGAGTGCATTGTTGCGCCACGACATGTATTTCATTTTTTTTCCATATAAGGTTGTTTGATGAAGAACTACTTACTCAGTAGTATAGGATCAGAAGAGACATGAATCCATTTATGACAATCATTAAATGTGATGGGGACCCCTTTGTGGTTGGAGGAAGAGAGAATCCAGATGCAATCCTAGTCCATGTGCCACATGAACCCAGTCCAGTCATAGCCTTTATTACTGCTACAGTAACCCATCCGAATTATGTTAAAACATAAAGCTGCGATATGAAAATATTCCATTGGTATTCACGCCAAGATTTTCATCCATTAAATGGTAAGTTATTGAATTGGCCACGTCCCTGACCAACTTGCCCAGTAAATTCCAAGATCAACCAATAGATTTACCCTGTTAACTAGTCCCATCAGACAACTCAGATCCAAGTTGCATCTACAGGGTTAATGATGAATAGCCTTAATAGTTATTACAGAACTTGCCAGATAAGCCCGAGTATAAGGTTCTGTGAACTTGGTGTAGGACACATTTTTTCCTAGAGAGAACTTAGCCATTTGCAAATTTTGAATTGTGCTCAAGAATGTGCAATCCCTCGACCCTTAGTTGTGATCCCCAATACCAGTTTATCCTATTGGAGTGAGTGATAGTTTAGAATCACCATGTCGATATCTACAGGGAGAATAAGTTCCATTTCTAAGGATGTAGTGTCAGACGAGCCCTGTGACCCTCGGGTCGAGATCATGGGCAATCTCAAAGGGAAGGTCGAGAAGGTCAAAATCCTCGATCTCAACCTGACAGACCAAGTTCTACTCCCATAGATGAACATCGATGTCTTCTGGAGTGTCTCCCTAGATGAGTTGGAAGGCATGTAGTTCGTGCCAAAGCTAGAGTTCATTGATCTATTTAACTCTACTATTATGAACCTCAGGGATTTGCTAGTTTTCGACACCACTGGAGAAGTTTCAAGATGTATCAATTTTTTCATTAGTAGGGTACATGACAAAAGTCTGTGGTTGGATAGAAGATATCCAATTCATGTAGAGGACATCCATCAACCTACTGGACTATCTATCGAAGGCGAGGATGTGTCCAAAGTTTTTCAGGGTCACAACAAGCATGGTAAGAAGAAGGGGGAGCTTAGTTTATATGAGCGATTTCATACACAAAGGGGGGGGGAGCACAACCAAGATTGACCCCATTCTACCTGAGATGGTCAGGACCACTTTCTATTTAATTTATAGTAAGGTCACGTGGTTGTATTACAAAGGAAAGTGTACAGTGGATGCCCTATCAATGGCAGATTTTTGCACCAATGGCACTGTATTCAACTAGTGCAACTATTTACTGGAAGAACTTCTGGTGGCTTATGAGGAAGCACAAGAGAAGGGTGGCACTTTCACCTATGACTACTTGTTGGTTGCGTTCGCAATGTTGAAGTGGATGCCACCCATAGGAAGACCGTTGTCGCCAGCAGATAAGGGGTGGTTGGAAAAGATGTTCGAGCCTTGGAATTTAAGGTTGGATTCAGAGAACACTACCTTCAACATTCTGGCATTATAAAAATAGTACAAGAGGTTGCTAGACACAACTCATAGGTTGCGAATTTTGCAATAATTGCTAAACCTCAACATGTGGAACATTGCATTCAACATGAACCTCCATCACACATTTGTATGGCCAATACATTCCAAGCAAGAATACTTCCACTCCCATATGCTGCCATTTTACCTGGATGAGGAGGCCTTCGATAAGGAGGTCATGTCATGGTCTAGAGCGAAATGAAACTTGCGCAAGTCAGGGATGCACTATCTGGATGAACTGATGAACAAAAAGGGCCAAGAAGCAGGGGTAGGACCAATCGGGCCTAGAGGAAAAGAAGAAAGAGGCTCCAGTGCAGACAGACTCAGAGGAGGAGTAAGAGACGCAACCGTTGGAGCGTAAAAAGAGAACATTACCCATGTTCCCATAGCTGCTAGAGAAATCCATGTTGACAGGTAAGGATGTCAACAAAATCCTCAGTGCTTCCTTTATCGGAGACCCAATGGCTAAGAAACCCAAGACGAGGATCTCCCCAAGTAAGGTTCTAAACCCCCAACCCATTTTCATCGACCATTCCTCGCACTCGCTCAATGGCTCGAGAAACCCACATTATAGATATCTAGGACAACCCTGAGCCCGACACCACTCCATCCACCACCATCATCAATGAAAAACCTCCATCACCACCAGAACCCCAGTGTACACCTCAAGAAACCACCATTCCATCCCAAACCATTGACTCGGAACCCATGCAATTGCATCTCCCAGAGATATACGAGCAGAGACTAGAACTCACTGGTCCAAACCCAGAGATACCCGAACAGAGGATAGAACTCACTAGGCCAAACCATGAAGCCCAGAGCCAATAGATCATACCCTTTGTGCCAACTCAGGACACTCCATCTTCAACGAATATGCAAATTGTATCGAAGCCGCAAGTCCTAAGTCCTCAACGCACCTCCTCAACAACCAAGGTTGAGGGTGCTATCAGGAAAAGCTCAACCATGGAAGCTAAGGTCCACAAAGAGGTGGAGGTAATAGAGTTTTAGAAATATGTTGACGCGGCCTTACGACAAAGTGTGACATCAATTCAGGAACAAATGGAGCTATTCCTCTAAAACCCACAGTAGTGCGCAGAGTTGCTACAACTCTTCATGTCCAGAATAGAAGTACTAACGTTATTTCCATCGAAATTGAGGTTGAATCTTACGCTAGGACCATCTACAAGAGAAGAGGAGGTGGATACACCTTCAAAGCATTCAACGACTAGTGGACTCCCAATGCAGGTCCTAGTAACCAGGGAAGCCACCCCTTCTTCCACTAACCTCACACAATGGCCAACAACACAACTAGTTGGGATGATCAGAGCCTCAATTGATCAGCTAAAGTAGAGGCTCTAGCAGACCAAAAGGAATGCAGAGTTTGCAAGGGAGGAAGCACTCATTGCTCAAGAATGAATAACATAGGAGGAATACACAAAGGTCCAAGTGGAGCATAAACTGGAAAGAGTCCAAGAGAAGATTGTTGAAGCCTGGCCGTAAATAAGGAAGGTAGCACCACAATTGTCGAAGTCCAATGCTGCAGAAGATCCTAAGCATCATATCAAGCTACTCCAGGGAGCATGGTCAAAATTGGCCATTCACGCAGAGAACTTGGAAGCACAGTTGCGAGAGAACCAATGGGAAGCAGAACAACAACCTCGAAAGATGCAAGAGAATATGGAGAAAGTACTGTTGGAAGGTAAGAATGCTCGAAAAACACTACATAAGCGCACAATAGAATGCATAAGGATATTTGGTGAAGTCACCGACTGGATGGGAATTATTGCAAGGTGAAACCAAACCTTGGAGGATGTGTGCAGAAGAGTACATTTTCTCAAGGAAGAAGTTGTGGTCACCATGGATCCACTAGAGGAATAAGAAAAATTCGATCAGATCTAGCAGGAAGAGAATGAGATGAATGCTTTATTTGAAGTGCAAGCAATAGTTAAGAATGAGTTGCATGAATTTTAACCTATCGTTAAGATAGTGTACATGCAGATGCATCAGGTATATGCTATATGTGATTTTGAATGGAACTCTCTGGTCACATCCAAGCCTAAAGGATGCATCACAGATGCGACTCAATAGTTTGTAGCTGAAGCCTCACTGCTTGCCAGGAAGTGGCAAGAAAAAATTGGGGGTTTCGATGAAGTCAGGAAGCGGGCCTTAGAGTTGGTCCCATAGTTGGGCCCTTCATTTGAAGAGGTGTAAAAGGAAAAAGAACAAGCAAAAGAGGAAAGAAATGTGGAGAAGGAGGATAAAGGAAAGCAACAGACACTCCTAGAAGTCGCGAAAGAGCTAAGTACTTGACTCGAGGGCAAGTCAAGGATTGTGGTCGAAGCCTATTGGGCCCTTAATTTTTGGTTTGAAGTTGCGCAAGGAGGAATATAGTCCCAATTTTGGTCAAACACGAGTTGTGCAAGCCACAAAGAAGCTAGACAGTGGAACAAGCAAAGAAACATAAAACGGTTGCAAAAAGAGACAGTGCAACACCAGCAAGGAAAAAGAAGTTGCAACATAACAAGAACAAGAAAGCATGAGAAATCTAAAGCTAGAATATCACACTCAGCATATATGTAGGAGATGCATATGATTGTAAAAGGGTTGGGTGTAGTTGGTTGGTTGTTGGGTTTTGTCATAGATAGTATAAAGGGCACAGACAGATTAAAGGTTTTGTGATTGTAAATTGTATACAGTTTTGGGGAAAAGGGTAGATAGAGCTCTGTGAAATGAGTATGGAGATAGAAGCTTGTAACAAAGTACTGATTTGTATCTCTGAGATTGTATTCGAGAATCTCTTTTGATAATATATAAGGAAGGACCTAAAATTTTGAAACATATTGTGTCATTCTATGTGTATGATTATGAATAGTTTATGTACCTTACTTATTTGTGTTTGATAAGATCAATGCATTCTCTCTTTTTACAAATTCTATCGTAACTTTATTGTCTTTATTTCCAGTATGAATGAGTTCATATCTGTTTTGTGGTTAGTCTGTCTTGTGCAAGATCATGGTGAATCTTGAATATTCTGGAAACCCACCTAAGTATTCTCCTTACCCTTTCCTATCTTCTTGTATTGGCTTCACTTTGGGTGAGACTTGTTCTCTTTAGAGAAGATGAAATTCCATTTCTCTAGACTACTCGGTGCCTTTTGTTGGAAGCCTGAGAAGGCCCCTGGTCTAATCAATTATGCGCCAACATGCAACATCTAAAGCCAAGAGTATTTTCTGAACTTGAACATGCATTTCAAACTCATTTTAAAAGATTACATAGGTGTTAGTCCAATATACCTTGGAGGTTCAACTATTTCATTTCCAATCCATATGAATTGTGGGGGTGATTCGAGTACACTTCCTCACCGACACTTCATCCAATCTTTGATTCCAATTCTCTAGATCCTCTTCTGAGTCTGACGCACATGAACCAATGATTCTGCAACTCTGTGTGCCTTCAATAGTAGGATTGATGTAATAATCCATCCCCACAGTCATATTATACATATTATCAATTTATTTTCTCTTGGCTAGTTCTACATACGTTTTTCCTTCAGTGGGGTCTAACAACGTGGCAACCTTCAAGTATTCCACTTTGAATACCATATGTCTCTTCTTTAGGTCAATGATTGTCTTATTATCAAATGAACAATAAATTCCCAATAGTGTTGGATAAGGTGTGCTTCTATCTACTATGTCGATCACTTTGAAGTCTTCTATACTGCACACTCCATCAATATTGACGCTTACTCCTGTCAACCTTCTAGCTCAAATGATATTATGTTGGTTCACTAGTCTTAACCAGATAGGTGAACAAATCAGTTTCAGATGGCCCATCATATCCCAAGTATTTATTGGGATAACATTTACATTGGACCCTAGATCCATAATCATATTTTCCATTTCGTAATCTCCTATCTACGCGTTGATTCAGAACTCATTATTTGTTCGCTTCTTACTATGCACATGTTTAACTGCTCTATGTGTGACAGGTTTCTCTTTTTCTTGGGAAAATGGTCGATCACTCCATGAATACTATTAAAATTAGATTCATCTTTCATTATTTCTAAACAACTTCTTAAGAAAATTTGCAAAGTGATTACCTCTTCATCTTTCTTTTCTGAATGGTCATATACTAGAGGATTTTCAAACACCGGTGGTCTATCATATAATGGTGGTGTAGTTGAAGTTGATGTTATCCAATATACTCCCATTAATTCTTTTCTTTCTTGCTGATAGGTCTCTTTCTCTTTTCTTGGTTCAATGAATGGTAATGGCTCTGCTTCTTTCCTTACCCACTAGTAAATTTTATTCCCTTGATCTGTCACATCTACTCTAGTTCGCAACCCTCCACATGTAACTATTTCTATTTTAGGTTGTTCATTGTGTGCCTCTGCTACTATCATCTGACAATGTTTCGGTTCTAATGTTGGTTCTATTTTTGATGTTGGTTCTGGTTCCCTCTTGCTTGCCATTTTTCTATCATTTGAAGACAATCCTCCATCGCATGGTCCAATGCTCTATAGTACATGCATGGATTCGAGAAATTTCACGCTAAATGTTCAGGTTGATTATAACTATAACATATGATAGGTATTATTCCTCGATCAAATCCTCCTCTTCCATGTCATATACCTCCTTGATTATAACCTCCTTTTGGAGTATTAAATTGTGGGGCTCCTCCTTATGTTTCTTCACCTTGGCCTCTATAAGCTTCTGTAATGCACTCTCTCATCAGGTCCAACAGATGAAAATCCTTCTCGTCGTGTATGAAAAACTTAGAAAATTTGAAAAAAAATTTCCTCATGGTGCTTTGATATTTCTACATCAATGGACAATTATCAGGGTAGTGACCCACCATCTTGCAAATTTCAAACCATAACCCGAACAGATTTGGGGCTCCTATATTCACGTATTGTTGGAATTATAGACACTCGTATTTATGATGTTCTTCTATTTTACAAGTGATACATGAGACTCCCTTTCACTTTTCTTTTCCCTTTGTAATTTCCTACAACTGAATAGTCAGTGCAACCAGTTGTGACTGCACTTGATCCATCCCCACGTTGTTCTCTACTATAGGGGATGCTTCCAATTTCATCACAATTTCTAGAGCTTCCGACTACGTCACAATGTTTTGTTGCATCAATGGGTAGCATATATGAAATAATAAACCTGCAATAAGCCATTCTATATGTTGTTCATCCAGAATCTGGAACATTAACCGATCTTTCAATATATTAAACCTTTGGTCAAAGTCCCATACTGATTCATTTACTATCTTCTTAATTTCCTTTAGCTCGGTAATGCACTATGACTGAGACTTAGGCTTTTGGATTTCTTATAAAAAAAAATTTCTTACCTCTTCCAATGTTCTCGTCTGACTCACATGTGTAGTATTTTGATATTTCATATACCATAATAGTGCATGATCTTTGAAGGTCATTGCCAATTGCACAATATTCACATCATCATCCTGGATGTTCTTCACAGTACATATCATTTCACAAATGAATAGATGTTGTTTTGGGTCTTCTGAACCAACCCCTTGAAACAGAGGCATCCTCAAGGTGGGATCTACCCCCACTATCATATTCTGTGTTGATGTTAGTGGTATCATCGAACATGTATTTCCACACTGGTCTATGTGTCTAGACTTGTGAAAATCGTCCAAAGCCTTCTACTCTTGAATTTACTTTAGTTAAAGGAATTATTAAAGTAAATTGCTTTTATTAATTAATTATGTAATTAATTAATTGAGTTATTTATGAGACATGCTAAAAGTACTTAGCATGCAACATGTAATCTAAATCTCAAAGTGAGTGTGAGAAGTACTCTCAACTATATATCACTTTGGATATTAGATATATATTGTAACTCGTGATTATGAAATCAAGTCTAAGGTAAAGGAGAAGGACACTTGACTTGACAGGTGTTGAGGGAGTCAACATAGAGTATTGGATCACAAAGGACTGTGGTTCAAGATCTTGGATCGGTGAAGAAGGAACTTCATATAGATATCATACAGGTAAAGGAGAATAGAGAATAGAGGCACACACATGTGGGTTTCAACAGAAGGAAGTCATAGGACAATGCTAGAAAGTACATATATTTTTGTATAGGTTTTCCATACACATTTGCAAGTCACAGAGGAGACAATCACATATATCCATGGGTCACAGAAAAGACATCCTTGGATGCCTAGAAAATTCTTCCAGAATTGATTGTACAACAGGTCAGCCCTTGCCAGGTTAGTCTGTAGTTGTATTTATCTCAGTGGGCCATTAACCCTATTACAAGAGCCCTAATTTTAGCATAATAAAATCATTCTCAGCATTGGTTTTCCCTCAGGGGTATTTACCCAAAAATTCTGGTGTTCATGTGTGCTTGATTTGGTTTCCTAGTTTATGCTTCTATTACATGATATTGAGGTGAATATTTCAATGGTGTATTATTGTTTTGTGAGATTCTAATCTAATTGCAGTAAGGAAATCACTAGATAACAAAGTACCTAGGTGTTAGAGTAAGAATTTCTACATGGTATCAAAGGTCATGCTCTGAAAGGAAGCTAGATTAGTACAGGGGAAGTTTTCCAGCAGCAGGTTATTTCCAAGGAAGTTTATCAGGTCTTAGGGATGGTATCAAAACCATTGATATTTGAAGACATATTGGATGGAGCATCCAAATTCCCATCTTGGAAAGCAAGAGTAACTTTGGTGTTGAAGGAGTATGACCTTTGGGATTTAGTGGATAAAGCAATTACTCCACCGACAGATCCGACAACTTTAGAATCTCACAACAAGAAGGAGATCAAAGAAAAAAGAGTCATGCTAGATTCTATGAAGGATGATCCAATCCCTCACCTAAACGAGAAGACAAAAACCAAAGAGATGTTTGATGCCTTGGTAAGTTTATTCTAAAGCAAGAGAATAAATAGGAAGATGATATTAAGGAATAAACTTAGATCGGTTCAAATGTCTAGATCATATAATGTTACTAGCTACCTCATAAGGATCAAACGAATGCATGATGAGATTGCAGTCACAGGGGAGAAAAAAGAGGACACAAAGCGCATGAAAGTGGCATTAAATGGACTTCCCAGGTCATGGGAACCATTTGTCAAAGGATTTTGGGTCGAGAGAATATCCCAGACTGGCAGATACTTTGGGATGATTTCATTTAGGAAGAGTCTTGGGAATATTCTAAAGGAAGTAAGTAGGGATGTAGTCAAAACAATTTGGTTGTTGTTAGCAAGACAAGGAAGGGAAAATGAAAGAGTTCTAGTAAGAAGGGTAACAATGGTGGAGGATCATCACAATGAGGGAAGAAGAAGGACTTGAGTAAAATCAAGTGCTTATCATGTCATAAGAATGGCCATTATGCATATTAGTGTTTAGAGAAGAAGAAGAAGGGTAATGGAAATACGTAGACAACAACATCAATAGAGATGCAACTTGATGATTTTGCAGCATAATTTGAAAAGTATTGCTCAATGATTTCTTTCTTTTCTACTAGCACTACAACAAGGAGTGCTTGGTTCTTACATAGTGGTGCATATCTCCATATGGTATATGAACGAGAGATATTTAGAAATCTGATGGAGAAGGAATCAAGGGTTCATGTGGAGCTTGGTAATGATGCCAGGTATGTAGTAAAGGGAGAGGGAACAATTAAATTTCATCTTAATTCAGGAGGTTCATTAGATGCCCATGATGTGCTTTGCATACCGGGTTTGAAGAAAAGTTTTCTTTCAGTCTTAGCTATGGAGAAAAGGGTTTTTTCCATCACTTTTCAGAGAGGGTAGGTATTCATACATCCAGATAAATCTATCACAAACAACACAGTGGTCATTGGGGTTAGAGAGGGCACTTTATACAGGTTGCAAGGAAAGATCGTTTAGGATTTGGTACACAACAGTGACAACCTATGTGAGTTGTGGCACATGAGGTTGGGATGATTACACTACATGGCATTTTTTATTCTTAGGGATATTTTTATAGGTCTTCCAGAGTTCAGTATTGAGCACCAAGGAGTGTGTAGAGGGTGTGTACTTGGAAATAATGTCAAAGATGATTTTCTAAGAAACACAAGTAGGTTCAAGGGGATCTTGGATATTATCCATTCAGATGTAAGTGGGTTGATTTCAATAGCATCAGTATAGGTATCATCATACTATGTGACATTTATTGATGATTTTTTCAGGAAAACTTGGATCTTCTTTATGAAGACCAAGGATGAGGACTTCAGTTGGTTCAAAGAATTTGGGGCTCAGGTATAGAACCAGATAGGGATGAGTATTAAGGTCTTGAGGTAAGATAATGGGGGAGATTACATCTCCAATGACTTCAAGGATTTCTGCAAGGATGTAGAGATAAATAGGTATCTAACAGTCTCATACAACCCTCAATAGAATGGGGTTGCAGAGAGAAAGAATCAAACCATCATCGGTTCTGCCAAGGATATGACACATGATCAGGAGTTTCCCATGTTTTGGTGGGCTGAGTCATGTAATACAATGATGTATGTGCATAAAAGGAGTCCTCATAGGATATTCAGGAACAAGACTTCAAAGGAGGAATTCTCAGGGGTGAAGCCAAAGATAGGACATTTGAGGATCTTTGGTTGTCTATTTTACATCCACATGTCAGTGCATAAGATGATGAAGTTGGATCCTTCAAGACATAAGGTTATATTTGTGGTGTAAAATTACACCTCAAAGGCCTACAAGATCTTCATTCCAGCATAGAGGAAGATAGTTGTGAGCAGAGATGTGAAGTTCAAGGAAAACTTAACATCTAGGAGTACTCGAGAGTCATCAACAGTGATAGAGGAAAAGGAGCAACAAGATTAATGATGAGAAACAATCAACAATTCATACTTCAGGTGGAGAGGAGGTGTTAAATCCTTCCATCCCTATCAAGAGACCCAGGTGGCTAGTACATACATCGAGGGATGTTGGTGAGGCTCCTAGGAGTGTGGTCAGAGAGTGTAGGCCTCCAAATAATTTTCCAAACTATATGGAAGTTATGATTAGCATCATTGATGTTGAGGCTTCCATTTTTTAGGTAGCATCAAATCAACAAGTATGGAGGGATGCCATGGTAGAGTATTACACCTCTATTTTGAGGAATGATGTTTGGGACATAGTGTCAATACTGGAGGGGAAGTTAGTTGTGAGTTCTAGGTGTCTCTATAAGATAAATCATGCTGCATATGGTAGAATAGAGAATTTCAAGGTGAGGTTTGTGGCAAGAGGGTTCTCTCTGAAATATGGAGTGTAACATTAGGATAATTTTTCTCCATTCACAGGGTATGCTTCTATTCGAGCTGTTATTTCTATTGCTTCAGTTATGAAGTGGGGGATACATCATATGGATGTGAAAACAATGTTCCTCAATGGGATCATTGACAAGGAATTATACATGTAGAAAACTCAAGGCTTTGAGGTACATGGGAGGGAGTTTCATGTGTGTAGGATTAATAAATCCTTGTACAGACTCAAATAGGCATTCAGGGCGTGGTATTCTTGGATTGATGGATACTTGTAGAGTATTGGATTTACCAAGAGTCAGGTGGATCCTAGCTTGTACTTCATACTTCTTGGATATGATCCTCTCATCTTGGTTCTGCATGTTGATGATTTAGTTATCATAGGTGCAGAGGAGCTTATTACAGGGTGGAAAGCAGATTTGGATAGTGAGTTCGATATCAAGAACATTGGCTTGATGCATTGATTCATGGGGTTAGAGGTATGGAAGGTATAGGGAGAGATCTTCCTTTGGAAAGGAAAGCATGAAGTAAATATATTGAGGAGATTTAGGATGTAGGACTGTAAACTAATGGCTACACCCATGATTACAAATCTAAAGAAGATTGACACTTCAGATTAAAAGTTGGTGGATCCTAGGATATATAGGAATTTGGTAAGGTCCTTGATGTATTTGTTCAACACCAGACAAATATTTTTTTTTTGTGACAACCTTGAATTAGTTCATGGTATATCCAAGGAAGGTGCATTGGATCGCAACAAATCATATGCTCAAGTACTTGAGAGGTTCAATGGAGTACGAATTGAGATATCTTGGAGGAGATGGAGTAGAGTTGTAGGGATATACATATTAGGATTGGGAAGGCAGTGCAGTATACAAAAAAGAACATTGAGGCGATACTTCATTTTGGGATCAATAATGATCACTTGGTTCAACAGGAAGCAGACTTCTGTGGAACTCAGTTCAGTAGAGGTAGAGTATATGGCAATGAGTAAGGCTAGTTGTGAATCCATTTGGATTCATAAATAGCTTACATGTTTATTTGGTCAGGAGTTGGTTCGTATGGTGATATACTATGATAATCAGAGTTGTATCAAACTCTCTTCGAATCCAGTATACAATGATAGGTCCTGTTATCCCCGATATCTAGGGATAACTAGGAGATCATGTCTCGAGGCCCACATGGTCCTAGACATGGAGTACGAGAGCGGATCGACTTGAGCATGGCCCTTGAGGGCCCATCTTTCTTCTTCTCAACCATATTTGTCCTGTCAGCAGTAGCAGCATCCATCACCATCGGCTTGGGCTTGCATCAGAGAGGACTCTTGCTCCATGAGGTAATTGGTCCGAGGTATCATGGTATGTGTCATATTTGATCATTATAACCTTCTTATATATGCATTAGGTTCCTTTCATTTCGGATGACTGCTTGGATCTTACACTAATCCGCTTGACCATTGTTGGGGTGATTGATGGGGTAACTTAGCAAGTTGGTATTCATGGGTTTTGGTTAGCCACCAAGGGGGATTTGTAGAGCCATCGTCCTCTCCCACCATCTTATCACTTTTACATCTTATACCCTGTTCATCCATCCCATTCCCCTAGTCTGGCCATTAGGATGACCTCTCAGGGTACATTTTTTCTTGTGGGAAGAAGGGGCTAAAGGCCCAGGGGGTAAAAGCAGCTGGTAAAAGATAAAAGCCATAGGAAATAAAACCTAGAGATGATTTCACCTAGGGGATCCCCGAGAAGGCAATAAAAAGCCTCTCGATAAGAAACTAAGGGACCCTAAGAAAAATGAATAAATAAATGCAAGACCAAACCAAGAGGATGGGAGGTCTCATCACGAGCCGACCCATTATGTTCATAGGTATTTAGCAGTATGAC